>MNCL01000311.1:0-77574 GCA_001932985.1 Proctacanthus coquilletti
TTCAGCGGATTTTCGGACTTTTTCGAAATTCAGCGGATTTTGAGACATTTTCGAAATTCAGCATATTTTCGGAAATTTTCGAAATATAGCAGATTTTTCGGCACTTTCAAAATTCAGCGTATTTTCGGACATTTTCGAAGTTCAGCGGATTTTCGGACATTTTCGAAATTCAACGGATTTTCGGACATTTTCGAAATTCGGCGGATTTTCGAACATTTTCGAAATTCAACGAATTTTCGGGTTTTTTTAAATTCAACGGATTTTCGGACAGTTTCGAAATTCAGCGGATTTTTTGACATTTTCGATATTCAGCGGATTTTCGGACATTTTCGAAATTCAGCCGATTTTGTGACGTTTTCGAAATTCAGCGGATTTTGAGACATTTTCGAAATTCAGAGGATTTTCGGACTTTTTCGAAATTCAGCCGATTTTGTGACTTTTTCGAAATTCAGCGGATTTTCGGACTTTTTCGAATTTTTTGGAATTTTGTAAACTTTGTAAGCTTTTGTGAACTTTTTAAAAGGCTTTTAAGAGTCTTTTAAGCTCGTTAACTTTTTGAGCTTTCTAGGTTTTTTGAGCTTTTCAGGCATATTAAATTTTTTCTAATGTTTGACCTTTTTAAGTTCTTTAAAGCTTCTCAAGCTTTTTGTTTTTCAGCTTCTTAACCTTTTTAAGCTTTCTTGAGCTTCTTAAGTGTTTTGAGTTTCTACAGCTTTTTAAGTCTTTCAGACTTCTAAGATTTTTAAGCCATTTAGGCTCGTTTGAGCTCTTTAAACTTATTGAGTTTTTTTGAGACTTTTAGGCATTTTTGAGCTTTCTAAGATATTTAACGTTGGTTGAGCATTTAAAGTTTCCCATGTTTTTGGAGCTTTTTAAGGTTTTGTGAGCTTTTAAGCTTTTCAAGCATTTAAATTTGTTTGTTTAAAACTTTTAAGTTTCTTAAAAAGCGTCTTTAATATAAAAGACCCTATTTCTCGCCTGGTGAGATTTCACTATAAACTTTCCGAATTCGATTACACCACCGAATACATATAAGCCCGGAAAGTACAACACGAATGCGGACGCATTGAAGACAGAGAGCAAACTATTTTCACGTTAAAAACGCAGGTCCATCGTAGTACAAATTCCGATATTGAGAAAGACCCTCTACTATCAGATAACACTGCAATGCAGTTAAAAAAAAATCCGTCCATGGAAATAAATCTAGAACCACAGGTAGGCGCATTACAGCCAAACCTTGAGGATATTTGGAGGTCTGATGAAATGAACACAATCTTAGATGATTACCATAAGTTCCCATTTGGAGGACACCAAAGTGTGAGAAGAACCTACAAGCGTATCAGCAGCAAATAGCGCCAAAAGATAAAAGCCCCACCACAGTGCCGAATGCCTATAGTCATCACAGATGTCGCAAAAAAAACTTTTGTTAAGGTTTATTTAGAAACTATGTGGCCATAAGAAGAGTCAACGTCCGTAAATAAATATGTATAACTTAAACTTCCAGGACAACTTAACGAAGTTCATCGACAGGTATATCTTCAGACTATTGTGGACGAAAATCCCAAATCCTGGAATCATTTCTTCAGAACCACCGCATTTGTTTACAATACAGTGTACACAAAGGGACAAAATTAACAGCCATGGGCTGCCTTTATGGCTTTATAGCTGACACTCCTTCAAATTAAAAACGGGAACTAGAACCCGTATTAATCACCAAAGCTATTACCATGTGCTCTGTTATATACTACAAAACCGAAAAAATGTTTTGGTCAGTAAACAAAATTCAAAGGCACACTATGGCAAAACTGCAAGGCCCCTCGTATTCCATATAAGAGATAAAATCCTACTGAGAAATGAAACTCGAAAATATAAGCTCTCGGAAATATGGACAGGACCTTACTTATTAGTAACTACTATACCATTTCCCGTAAATGCCGCGATAAAAGTAAGAAAACGCACCATAGTAGTGCATAATAATAACCTAAAACCCTATCACGAATAAAGTTTTGCCCATCACATTTTGCTAACCTTAATATTTTAATCCCCCAATGAAAGAAATTCCCCTAGAAGAGATAGAACCAACGCCAGTCCAATCAGTCAAAAACGAGAACTTAAGGCCAATTACGGGAAGTTAAACTCAACTCAGGTAATTTAAGGTAGTGCCAAAAACAATTTTTTTTTCTACAGGGGCCAAATGTGGAGGTATTGGTGGAGTGGTAGTCCTTCTCTTGGACCATCAATGGAAAAGTTCCAGGCTTCCACGTGTGAATATAATTGAAAACGATCATCCGGATGTGGTATTCCCATTCAGACGAAACCATGTAATACTCAAGTTATAGGAGAAAAAAAACTAGATATATCATCATCAAAATTTACCGGAGACTAAAACGATTTCGAGAATATGTTACCTGGTAACCTCGGTTTCAGTTACTTAGTAACTACAGCTTCCCATGAGAATCTCTGAGAGCAATCCGAGAATTATTCCTCTTCCAAGAATAATCATCATTTTTTAAGGACGGGGGAAATTTTACGGGCATTTATGCCATACGCCGTGATCGAAAAACCCCATAGTCATATCATGGCATAAATGAAACACATGTACTTAAGTACCAAAACATGAATTTGAACACAACCCAGCAACACGTGTTCCGCGATCGGATTACACCTCGACGTTGACGTACTTCTGGACAGTACGTAATGGGTCAGTTGAGACCTAGCCCACTCCAAAAAGTAATTCGATATGATATAGTGATTGGGTAAGAGAAAGGGGAATGGGTAGGGTAAGGGGTGTCGTGATTGATTGAATTTCTTATGTGAGGTTGACGAGGAAGGGTTAAGGGGAAGGGGTATAGTAGGAGGGCTGTGATTGATTGAAGATCTTGCTGATGTCAGAGGTCCTGAGCAGCGGGGCGGAGATCGCTGGCTGGTCAAGACCCGTTGGCTTGGCTGAATGTAGATTTATGTGATTGATAAGAGGATCAGTGCTTTTGTTGAATAGTAAAATGGGTAATATTGTGGCTGTGTGAGGGGAATGCAATATGCTGTGGTTGGTTACTGATAAGGCTCATGTCAATGTGGTTGATAGTAAGCGTGCCGTGGTTGGAGCTCATGTTATGGTGGTTGATATTAAGTGTACCATAGTTAGGTGATAAAAAGCGTGTGGCGTGAAATTTGAAGAAATGAATGGCTGTATATATGAGGCTTCTGTGCCAGTTGGTGCAATGCAAAATAAAGTTCACATAAAAAAAAGTGTTGGGTATGAAAAACACCCATGAGCGGTATGGAATGGAGAGATATGAGCACCCAAGCAGTGCCTCATGGTGATAAGCCCTATGGTTAAAAAAGAAAATGTGGCGTGCTTTGCTAGGAGCCCCTTATGATTAAAAATTTGGATTGAGTAATTTTTCAAGCAATTTTTGGTGATAAGTAGTTTGTGAGGTGCGAGGTGCTAGAGCTGGGGTTATTGACCGTGCTGATAACTTTGCTAGTGGCAGAGTTTTTTTAAGGAAGAATTTGGATATGAATGTGAAGGTCGCATGGAATTTAAAGCTTTGCTTCGATAATTGGTAGATTTTTGTAGTAGGACGATTTGTCCGAGTGTTTTCATTTTTTATAAATATGCAACTTTTAAAAGCATTTATTTTTCAAATGCACGATTTTGTTCATCTTCCTTCTCATTTTTAAGGGGTTTATAAGGAATATTTGCTTTTGAACTCTGAATTCCTTTAGGTTTCACGGACTTCAAACTCACTGATTTCATATTGTTTGAAAGTTCTTTGTACTTGTTAACTTTCTTGGGATCTAGCAATTTTTTCGATTCGTTTTTTGATCTAATTTTCTTTCATTTTTTTTTCATTGAACGTTTATTGATTAATTGATTAATAAAGAAGCTGATGGGAGTTAACATAAAATTTTTTTTATTGGATTGGATGACTAAGAACGGAATCTGCTTACTTGTCTCAGAATTGTTTATTTCAGCATCAAATTTCATTTCTCTCACATCACTCATCATGTTTATTCATAATATTTTTTAGCAATTAAGCATTAGAGTCTCTCATTCGTTTAATTTCCAATTGGAGCGCGATGATATGACGTATTTCATAACACTTCGTTAAGCAAAAGTTAGGAATTTAATTTTTTCAAAATGATTTCAATATTACAAAATAATCTTGTAAATAATATTTTTGAGATTTGAGCACGAAGTTGATAAAAAAATACTCCACTATCTGAATTAACGCATTATAGTTGTATAATAATCAAAGTCCTTAACTAATTAAGCTAATGGAGTATTTATCTAAATAGTTATAAAAATAGAAATGTATGATTAAAAAGATTTAGTGTATTGTTAACTTTTGTGGTGATAGAAAACAAATGTTTTAGAGCGAAATAATAAAAGCTGGAGACAAATTCTCTACCTGTGAAAGTTGATGGCAAAATTTCAGGATTGTTAATACAATTGTGAATCCTGGCGTTATTTTTTACATATATATGACATCAGAAGATGGAAATAGATGTCGCGTATTACGAATTAGAAGTGGAGAGCATATTCCAGCTTTATTTTATAACAAATTCCATTTTACTTGTGGCAGCATGTCAAAATAAAAGTTTTTGGTAATTCTATTAAATATTAATTAAATCAGTAGTTCGAGAAAGTCAAGATCATAAATCAAGATCAAGATCAATAGATCAATTAGATATAAATCGGCAGATCACTATCCTTTTAAATGCCCCTTTGGTTACGAAGATGATTGAAATTGGAATCACCCAATGAAAGTAAGGCAGCGTGAACAACTGAAAAATAGTGATACAAATTCTGCTGAAAATGATCGCATTCATTAGTATCATTAAGAGTATGAATCTAGTTACACGTTGACGGAGAATTTAACATTAGCAAAATGTTTTCGGTTAATCTTTTTCTATTAACACTTTACATATTCTGCGTGAATACGCTTCCAGTACAACGGTACTGGATACTACGGTATCTAACGAGATATAAACCTACAAAATTATGGTGCAAGCAACATAGATTTTAAATTAAATCTACCGAATAACGATATGGTTCAAGTTGGATTATCTTTTCGACTTTGACATATACTAATAATAGCAATGTTAATAACAATACATCATCACAATTACCTACATCAACAACATTGCAGTCTACAACTCAAATACCAGAAAAGAAATTCGTAACTGTCGAAGAAGCTACTGAAGGTTTCAGACAAGAACTAATTAAGAAAGAATTAGATATTGCCGGATATATAGATTAGTCTTTTATAGACATTTCAAGCTTAAATTCGAAGATAATATAGCGATAACTGTTCGATGTTCAGATGAAAGCAATTATGCAGAACGTTCATTAAAAATATCTTGTTACGATTAGCATGAATATGAAACTGAGAGAATTCTGAGTAATGAGGTAAAAATGATAATTCAAGTTGACCTGAATTACAAATCTGATTTAGATTTAGTAGATTTACGTCAAATGAAGCAGACATATCATATGAGTATTTCTTAAATAACTTAATAATTTTTAGGATCTCAGCAGTCCAGTTTGGTGTATAACCCTTTTCAAAGACATGTTTGTATTTGCTAATTCGAACAAAATCTTCAGTTTTATATTTATTTCGAGGTGTAATTTTTAAATGATTATATACAGTTGCGAGTAATTGCTTTTCCTTTGCTTTGTTCACATCAGTAGGCTTCATTTTTCGATGTTTTTTATTATTATAAATTATTAGCAAATTTTTTATTGGATCAATCCAGCGATAAGTCCCTTTTAAGCTACATTCTTTCCACATCAGGCTTTTCAATGTTCTGTTAAAACGCTGAACTCAACAACAAAGCATTAATTAAGGGGACTATACGTTGAATAATGATTAATCTTGAATTTTTTCATCATCTCTTGAAAATTTTTGTTAAAGAATTCGTTTCCATCATATGCATCATGCATATTTAGAAAATGTGTCAATTATAGTCAATAGAAAATTATATCCGTTGTTCTAACGAGAATAGGCACCCATTTTAACTAAATCAGCCTTCCATAAATCATCATGTCCTTTAATAATCAATCACACGTTGACGTTTAAAACTTTGACGTGCTGGTTTATGTAGTTCATTAACAACAGTTTCTTTGCTCATTTTCCAAAATAATTTTTTCAAACATGAAAGTCTCGAATTTCGTTATTTCAGAATTAATGTATAAAGTTAATGATTTTCCAGCAGCAGCAACACTTTTGTCTATTTCATCATCAACATGGTTCAATACGTTATCGTTGAATGAAACTAGTTTATCACTTAAATTTCTAATTTGAAGTTCTAGACCAGTATTTACTTTTTCAATTTCAGTTTTAAGATATCTACTGATGATGTCAACATAAGCTTTATTTACGGCATCGTCATCTTCTTCAGGAGATGCAAAGTTTTTAACATTCTTCAGTTCGACATCATAATCTCCATTTTATGTCAAAAAGAACCCTATTCCTACAGGTCCTTTCTTAATTGATACGATAGTAAAAGAAATGTTTAATTTATACTATTATTTCAGCTTCTCGCAGCTCTTCAATTATAGATGTAATTTTGTTATGATGATTATTGTGCCTAGCACTTTGAGATGCTACTAAAAGCTTTAGTCTATCCACCAATTTGTTAGGATCAATACAATAAATGTAGTCTACATTCTCTTTTTATAACCGCATGAATCTGCTTCCTTGGTTCTGTATAAGTTTGCTTATGATTTTCTTATATTTTACGTTCTCACTACTCTTTATTTGATCACTAGGTTCATGATTACGTTTGTACTCATTGGTATCCTTTAAGATGGAATTGTAATTTAAGAAATCTTATGTATATTTGCTTTCTGAAGGTTCTTTCATAAAGAGGAGCTCACATAACCCCATTTTAATTGTATAATCCTTTTCTTTAATTGTAAATTCATCGTCTTCTTTTATTTCAATATCAGAATTTCCAATTTTCCAGGTATTATTATTTCCAATATAGGGCCCGTCGACTTTATCAATTTTAGAGTTAATGCCGGTATGTAAGCATAATGATCAAACAATAATTTTTTCGATAAATTAAGGAGACTGTCGTCTCCTATCAAGGTTTTTGAATGGGTGAGAGTACTGAAACTTTCTTCATCTATTGCTGAAGAATATATTTTATATCTTATTGGAGTACTTGTTGCTTCTAACTTTGGGAAAAGTGCTTTTGGTGTTAGTTACAGATAATTGAATTCATCTATTTCCTTCTTCGATTCAATTTTTATATCATCTCTTAACTCTGTTTTTTTCCTTTTAACACAAGTTCTTTAAGAGGCTTTGTTATTGGTTTGAAGATTTCTTTTAACTGGCCCTCCATTTCCCTCTTTCCAGTCTTAATAGCTTGAAACTTTTTTCTTATTGTATTTCTAGTTTTTATAAGATCTGTCAATAATTTCTTCTTCCTACATTCCATCTTTCTACAGTCTCCTTTAACCGCTTTTCAACAGGTCTGTTAACTGCTCTAACTGCTTTACAACAGGTCTGCTTAACTGATTCTTATTAATACCATATACGGATCCTCAACTTCATCATATTTATAGGATGATAAATATGTCGAAACCTTTTCGATATTGCCCCTTATTTAACGAGCTGTCTTTATCAATTACTAAAAATCCATAATCATCCTTCCAGCACTCAGCGCAAATATAATGGTATTTACATGATCGCTGTACACATGCTTGAGATTCATTTCATTTCGTTTAAATATAATGAGAAAATTAGCATTGTTTCGAATCAGATGCTTCGGTACATGCGTATAAATTTGACATAAATAAAAGTTATCAACATCATTATGACGTCCCATGCAAAAATATGCACGCACGTTATTTTACTTGCTACAAGCCACATGCTAAAAATAAAAACAGAATTTCGCTTAGCTTCATCTGGAGGTATAATATTACTATTTTTGGAGAATGTATAATATCCTAACCCTGATATTGGGTTAACTATTTGCTTCAAATATTCGTATTTCGGCTGATGTAATGACTTCGAATAGACGTAAATATTTTCAAACTTTAGACCATTATCATGCTCCAAAAGACCAATCATAAGATTAGTTTTACCACAATTAAGAGGTTCTACTACAATTGGTCTTACTGTATTAGGAAATAATGAGCTATATCTAGGTTTGGAATTTTTAGATTTCACAGCAATATTTTTTATTGTCAAGTCTAATTGCTATTTGATGAATCTCATTGTATAACTAATTTATTATAAAATGAGCAAGTTATTATTATACCAGTTTTAATAGAACCTTCATTCAGGATAGCACGGGACAAGTTACACTTGAAATTACATATGTCTTAACAGATTGAGTTTCTCCGTTTAATTAATATTGCTTAAGTATGCTAGTTTTGTACTAGTCTTAAAATGAGCGTTATCTTAATAGGATCACATGCTCCAATATAATATTAAATCTTGGAAATCTAAACGTCGAATTGGAAGTGGAATAATAGACTCTGCCATAAATAATTTACCATTCGAACTTCATCTCCCCGGATGTTAGTACTGTGGACCTTGTATAAAGTTACAGAAAAGGTTAACTCGAGGTGATCGTGGTATAAATCCTTTGGACGCTACATGCAAGGAGCACGATATTACATATTCGAAATATAAGAATAATGAAGAACGACATATAGCTGATCAAATCTTAGCTGAAAAGGCTTGGTTGAGAGCAAATTCGAGCGAAGCATCGATAAGTGAACGACTTAATTCTTAGATTGTTACCAACACAATGAAGGCTAAAGTTGAATTTGGAATGGGTCTCAAGGAAACAGTGTCCCCTAAGAAACATAAATCCAAAATAACACATCTAAAAAGTGTTCGTCAGACTGAACTTACTCTAAAAAACGAGAAGCTAGAATCCTTGGACGATGCTATAAATCTTGTCCTTAGTGCAACAAAAATATAATTGACGAAGTGCAACAAGAATGTAATTGGGCGAAAGTAAATGCCATAATCAAACAATGGAGGCAATTGCACAAGGTAGAAAAGCAAGTGGATTATTTTTAAAACCATATAAAAAAAGTTTAGAAGCACATCTAAATCCTTCTCAAAAAACTCTTAAAGACGCTGCTCAAGAGACCATTGTCAGAAATTGATTTGTATAACGTAAAAAGCTTACCTCATTTTAAAGGAGTTTTCATGAGTGATAATCTTCCAAAAAATGAAATGAATGGGGAATTATAAATTTTGACTCTATTTCTGGACCTGGAACTCACTGGGTAGCAGATTGTAAAAATGGATTGAAAAGTAAATATTTTGACAGCTTTGGAAAGCTTCAATCTTCGAAGGAAGTCGTTAAATATTTACGAAGTAATATACTATATAATTATGAGTCATATTGAAGTTAATATGCAATCAACTGTGGTCATTTGTGTTTAGAATTTTTGTTTAATCGCTCAGGACTGAAAAATATACTTCGTATTTCTAAATTAAATGCATAAATACAGGCACTGTTAAAAATAAAAACACTTCCATTTTAATTTTAATTACGATGTCGTTCACATTGACGCTGACTGGAAATTCATGTATTCTAGCAGCTGTATATCATCCACCCTTATAAATTAATACTCAGTACGTTTATGGGCTAATTGACCTTCAAACATATAATTCGATTCCTAATGTTGATGAAAGAAATAACTTATTATAATACATGTGGGTGATGAAATAATAAAAATTCCAGTAGGATCTTATGAAATTGATGATGTCGCAGATTTAATACATGAAGAGTTATATGAAACAAAAATTAAACTTATAATACACACTAAGCTAATTAATTAAAAAATGAGATAAAGTCTACTACTCATTCAATATATTTCAATAAATCAAATACTATAGGCTCATTATTAGGATTTAGTCAACGGGTATTGGGATCTAATGTTCTACAAGATTTTGATTTGCCAGTTAACATAATAAAAGTGAATGTGATTCGAGTTGAATGTAATATTATACATATGTGATTCGAATTGAATGTAATATCGGGTTCATACATAAACAAAGCACAGGTTTATATGCTTCATAGTTTCCACCAGAATATAAAATAATTGAAGTTCCTAAGAATTTTATTTATTTACCTGTGAACGTTTAAGAAATAAGTTCTCTTACATTGAGACTTGTCGACCAAAACGGTGATTTAATAAATTTTAGAGGAGAGGCAATTACCATTAGATTACATTTAAAGCCAGATAAAGAAATCTATCATAAATATAAGGCGGAAATCAAACAACCAGCTAGTTCGTTAAAGACCTTAAACAAAAGAGGACTAAGGTTATTTCGGACTAATAAACGTTATTTAAAGTCATTGGGATTTATTTTAAAACAATGAATAATATTTTGGATATTACTCAAGGTGTTAACTATGACAATAGCATAACAAAAGTTGATTATCATACATATTCACCATTCCTTACATCATACAAAAATAACGATGAAATTAGAATTCCTGTGCAACTAAAGTAGATGGAACACCTTCAAATACTGCTAAGTTTGTCAATAGTGTTATAGCCTTTTTATTTGATGAGATTCGTTATGAGCTTAACGGTGTAGAACATGATCGAACCAAAAATCTTGGAATTGCAACTACTCTGAAAAATTACATTTCGCTGAGGATTATAAGAAAATTATTGCCAACGCTAAACATGAACTGATATTAATACGAAGCAGAACGGATGATGATGCAGTTGTATCACATATAGATAATGTTAACTTTACAATTTTTAAACTACAGTGGCGTTTTCCTCATATTAATGTTGCTGACAAAGAGAAACTCTCCTTATTAAAAGTAGTTGAAAGTAAATGTTTATTACAAGTACATTCAGGAGTTGGCATATATACGAATATCACTCAATACTCATCATACATGGTCAGTTAAGACATCCTCACAATTAGAAAAACCTAGATACATCATTTTGGCTTTTCAAACGAATCGTAAAACTGATAAGACAAAGGATGTCAGTAAATTCGATCATTGTAAACTTACAGATGTTAAAGTTCATCTAAATTCAAAATCCTGATTTAAATTTGAAATTTGAGAAGAATAGCTACGCTCTACTATAATATATGTATATGAAGTTTCAACATTCCTACTATGGGCGTCAATTTCAACCGCTTCTACCAAGAGAAAAATTCATTAGAGACGCTCCGATCGCAGTTATTGATTGTTCTCATCAAAATGAGGCTATTAAAACTGGTCCCGTGGATATACGATTAGAATTCAAGATATCCGAAAACATTCCCGAAAACACGTCTTACTGCTTGCTTATTCATGATCGATTAGTTGCATACAAGTCGTTGACTAGTGAGGTTAGGAAAGTTATTTAAGTGAGGAGAAAATGGGGGCAATTGTGGACATTCAAGGTCTTATGGATATGGACAAAAAGAGGCAAATTGGCTGCAGCATCACCATCATGGTTTGTCCTGAATATAAACCATACTATCAGATGAAGACAATCATTACTCCTCTGCTACGCAACATGACAGTATACGTAAAAGGCTACCAAAAACAGAAATAGATTAATGAACTATTTGAGAATAATAACAAAGCAACAATTTGTGATATGAAAGAAATGCAGTGTCCGAAACTCTCGTTTTTGAAGTTTTTACACCCAAGCACCTCTCGCTGCTTAATTTATCGTGGAAATTGTTCTAAACAAAGTGTGGATCCGCTGAGAACATTTTTGGAAAATAAGGGAAAAAACATATTGTATTAACACATATAAATAAAAAAAGACTTTCAATTACAAATTCAATAAATTGTTTTATTTATTCTGTAGTCCTATCATTTCATATCTGGACTATTCTTATGGGTTTTCTTCTGTGGCTTTTTTTCTTTCTTGTAACTGATAAATTTCGCATTTTTTTTTAATCAAAACTATCATGGTTTTGATTTGTTGTCCAAGAATTTTCTTGTATCAGTGATAATGGTCGATAAATTCAATTAAGTTTTTTGGTGTGAAATAAACTTTTTCTTTTTTTATTTCTGAAAAGTAAAAAATATAGCTGAAAAATAAAAATAATAAAAAGGCATAAAATTTGTTATGAAATTTATTTTATTTGATTATTTTTCTCTTAATTCACAACTCTGTATAAAAACTAGGCATTGTTGTAGCTCTTGAAAGAATTAAATTCTATGAATTTGTGGATGCTATTACGAGCAATCCCTCGTTCAGCTTTTGTATAGTGTTGACTGATATATTGTTGAAACGTTGAGGTAGAAACATCTGGTAGTCCACTAGTTCCAAGACAAGTCGCTTCCCAAATCTTGTGGAAACCTTTTTACAGCTTAAAATAGAGTAAGCTCTTAAAGGCTCCATCTCGCTTATTTTTAGTATAGGTTTATAATTGCACGCATTCAACTCGTCCAAGGAGATGAATACCTCGTTTCAATTTGATGTTGACTCCATTGATGGATATATGATTGGGAGGTGTTAACCGATATAATATTGGAACAAAATTAAGCTTAGAAAATATTCCTTTCTACTTATAAAGGTTTTCATTATCAACAGAGGACACCACAACTAGTTCAGTTTTAGAATTGAATTTCAGTAGAGAAAACCACAAATTCATTACTAGTTTCACGAATTGAGTGAAATCAGTTCAGTGTAAAAAAAATATGCATTAAAAAAAATTTTTTTTATATTTAACAGTACTTTTTTCTTCAGTTTCTAAATATGGAAAATTTCCTATTAAACACCCGAAAACTTATGTAGGGATGATTATTATTATGTAAATAATTCTCAAACAAATTCACAACAGAGTTTTACGGAAATTGTGGTTATCTTGTTTTAGCTGATTCTTGAATTAAGATAATTTCTAGGGAATTGCTTTACAGAAACCGTAAGGTCTCTCACACAATTTTTTGTAGTTAATGTGATAGTAATTTGGTGTAAATTAAGTCCCGGTGGAACAGTGCCGAGAAGACTGAATAAAACAACAATTGTACCCACAAAATAAACTTTATTATTAGTACCCCTCATTATAAAGGTTTTTATTATCAGCAGAAGATACCACAATCAGTTTAGAAGTGAATATCAATAGAGGAACCTACAATTTCTTTACTAGTTTCACAAATTGTATGGAATCAGTTCAGTTTAGAAGAAGTTTGCTGGTAAAAAATTCAATACATGAATACAGAAATCTCATTAAAGCATACGAAACAAAATGGAGTGTTTTTTTCTTTATTTTACATATGGATTTGATACATTGCACATTAGATGATATCATTTTCATCGTTAATTCTATAATGACCCCAGGCAAGAGTACTTATTCCATTTTTTTTAATAAATCTCTAACCATCGTAAGGGTTAAGAGTAATTTTATTAATATATTGAGTGTATATAGTGTGTAATTTAGATCTAATTACAAACATTCCTTCATAAAAGACTTTTCTAGCATATAAACTTTCCTTATAATTATTTAAATTTAATTTCTCTACAACACTCATTTTCACATACTTAGCTTTCTTAATAGAGTTCTTATTTCCTACAGTCAAAGAATACATTTCTGATTTTAAACCTACAAACTCAATCATAATATTCCCACAATTTTCATCTTTCATGAATCCAATTATTTTTTGTTTCTAGCGGTATATTAAAAATTTTATTTTCTTCATAGTCTGAAGTATCAAATTTAGTTTCAATATCCTCTAATATTTCTTTGTAAAAATCATTCGTGTATAATATATATATGAAAGAATCTGTGCCTATATATTTCAGACGCAAATTATTTTTATATTTTTTTTATGTAGTTATAATGGAATTCATGCATTTTTACTTTAGGAAGCTCTGAATTGTTAATCCTATTAAAGGTCGTGGATACTCTATCTAATTATACTGCGGTCATATTAGAGCTAAATTGTGAAATATTATGAAAATTTTGTTTCGGCATTAGTGCACGTAATCCTAAATATTTTTGATGGTTTTCCCATTGCGTTACGATTCTTACGTCTTTTTTTTCAACATGTTCCATGGTCTTTCCGTATATAGCATTATTTTGTTATTTAAAAAAAAAAAACTTCCTCATATTTGCACTTTGCTTTCGCACGATATGAAATATTTAAATCAATGTATTTCTTTAACCAATCTAATTGTTTAAATTGTAATATTCAATGAGTTAGTTTCAGACCATTTTTCAAACATTTCTGGAGATTTATGTAATGGATTATATATTTTATTATGTAAATCAGTTATCATTTTTTTTTTGTTTTCATGGTGGGGAGTAGTTTATTTTCAGGAAAAAATGATAAATCACTATGCTCATCATGAATGGATGATGGATATTCTAGATCCACTTCGAAATGATATCCATTTTCAGATTTTATGGGGATAGATATCATATCAATATCATTCACTTCTAACCATCTGAAACCCCCGTATGGTAAAAATTCTGACATAACCCATCCACATAAATTATTAACATTTAGATACATTGAAAATCTTGAATATTTTTTTCTGTCAAAATCTCTCATATACTTATTATTTGAAACAGATTGCCAAAAGGAGCATTGTGTCATACCACCCCTAATTCCTCTCGCAAAAGAATTATACATGTCTACATCTGCCAATAATTCTAAATTTTATTGTTTTTTATTTCAACATAGCATCCCAAAGTTAATCCTGGGGTGGTATATAGTGTGTGGGGGTCTAATCCATAAATTTTGTCGCATAATTTTCTAACATTTTTGAAAATACCTGCTAGTAACCAAAAACATCGGTCTTTAACACGTTAAATGCCACAGAGACTTTGCTTCGATATTCGTTTCTGCGTTCTTTTTTTCACTTTCAAATGAAAAGGAGGAACCGTTAAGCTTGGAGCGGCAAAAAAAAAATGGAAAAAAATAATAGTAATATAAACACTAGTAAAACAGAAGAAAATATATAAAAAGGAACAACAAATAATCACAAAAAAAAGTTAATGCAATGAAATGCATCAAAATAGCTATCTAGAGGGTGTGCAGTGGATGTGAAACAGTTTTGTTAGTACAAAGCCAATTCCCCAAATCCCCAATTTCACTTACCAGTCCTTTGCATCCTTTCGAGGCACTGTCAATTTCTTCCGGGGCCTTGGTTGACCTGAGACCTCTCGAGAATTGCGCCGATCGACCTATGGCTGATCAACTGTGTCGCGGTCTCGGGGATGCTCCATTCTAGGGGGAATGCTGGTGGAATGGGCTTTGCTGATGGGCCTTGGAGGGTCCGCGCGGGCGAGACGGGATAGATGCCTCCCTGGAATTACAAAGGTTGCCTGTAAGCCAGCCTTCTGTCTGACAGTATCCTCGAGAGTCGTTCAAGGCGTCTGAAATAGGCCGAAGCTGAATTTGTCGACATGCTGGGGACTAATCTCCTCGCATTAATTTAGAAGCAAATTTACCTTCACCGCGCATACACTATAGCTCAAGTAACAAGTAACGCTCTCGAGATCCAGAATGTCCAGAATGCTAGAAACTACTCACCATTTGAAGAGCTTCCCGAGCCAATGGACGCTTTAATTAATTATCAACCGTCCTCTGCGAAGTATTGAAATTTCGAGGTAATGGGACACCGAGAAAACCGCAAGTGTTCTTCTGCTGTAGCTGTGGATGAGGGGGTATGATTAAGCTACGCTGTCTGGGGTACTGTACAAAAAGTCAGCGTCAGGTCGAGAGTAACAACATCCGCACTCGAACTCAACGAGCGCTAGCCTTAACACCCGCAGTGGGAGCGACCTCCCTCCTGCCAGTGAGGAGTACTGACAAACAAACCTATGACAAGAGATTCCCAAATAACAGGGAATCTACCAACCTACCTATGACTCCTTCTAAATCAACAAGTTCTACCCCTTCCGAAGCTCCAAACCAAACCATATCAATCTTACCTCGGTCACCAGTGAGTTAAGTACTAGTGGGTTTTCCCATTAAGTCATACCACCTTGGGTTTAAAAAATGTTGGGCGGCTCGTGAGAGGATTTTGGCATTCCCGGTTGGATACTCCGAAAGCTGTTAGCCTGAACTAACTCAGTTTCTCAAGTACAAGCGATCCATCTTGCGATTACGCCAATACTTGAGAAGGATCCTCATAAATCGCTACAGAGTGGCTGTAGCCTCTATTTTAGACACTAAAAACGCTAGACCTTTGCGAATGTGCAGATGTTGGGCCAAAATATTATAAGCCTGTTGAATAACAATGCCAGTGTAAATATTTTAGGGAAGGGAGCCGAAGAGCGGTTATTGTGGTCAAGTATCAAGTGGATCTGATAACGGTCAAAGATTGAAATGGGAAACGGTGAGAAGCAGGACACAGTACCAAGTCTCACTCAAGAATTAGACCTCAAGATCGAATTTTGCCATATCTTCAATTTATATATATATATATATAACGTATATCATCTTCCTCTTGCATTTGCAAGAAGATCTGGATAGCTTCTCCGCTTGGTGCCTAACTCAATGTCCTTGAACTCAATGTCTCCAAATGTCAATCAATCATATATTCTCAATACATATACTTACCCAATTCAGATGAAGTTTTTAGAAAAGCATAGGACTTAATGTGAAGTAATATTTAGTTTTTATTTCATCGCATATGAATGACTCAATCAGAATATATGCAAAACAACATGCAAAAACAACATTTGAAAAATTTGTTGGCTATCTGTCTTATTGTGTACGCATCACACAAGAATTTCTGAAGCGATTTTAATGAAACCTGGCACATTGATACTTTGTGCTAATGGATATTCCTTATAATACATTCTGCCAGCAAAGAACATCACCAGTCTGAACTTAAATGATGCCTTTTGGCAAATCCTTTTGAAAAGAGCTCCAGAGAAAAGACTGCCTTTCTACAAATTCTGTCTGAACCTAGGGTTTATAGTTGGAGAAAACGGCATGCAGATGGACGCAGGCAAAATACCAGCTATCGTCGATTATCCCCGTATGGCCCCCATATCCACACGTCCAGTTACAAATTACTGCGCCGATTACAAGGCTTGCACACACTTCTAAACGTAGATACCTCCGAATGCTAAATTTATTCGTGCAAAAGCTCAAGTTTATAATTATAAAAGCACAAGACAACCTCACGAAGGCCTTCGAGCAGGTTGCGAAAACATACAATTTCAGACCAAAACCCGTGAAATCCAAAGTCAGCCAAGAATTATATTATAGGAATTTCCAAATGAACGATTTCGAAAAGTAGACTAAGGCGAAGTTAGGGCGAAAGCTCCTCAAGTGCCGGGTAAGTGACGAAAGTGAGGGAAGTGAGACCTCCAAGGCAATCCTATGGGAATCTTCCCTGTGAAAGACATTAAGAGATGAGAGTCTGGAAAACTTCATCGGACTGTATATCCTTTATTCGAATGAGGATATTTCATACGAATATAACCGAGCTCACGTTTGGTTTAATTCAGTATTGTTTGTTTGAAGCCAGTCGAATTAATGTTTGCATCGTTCATAAGACATTGCGATAGTACCGAAAAAGGTATCCGACCGGTTTTACTGGCAACCGGCGTGCTAGATAAACCGCTCTGCCTGTGGTAGTTATAACGACCGACAGGCTTGCGCAACACCACTATTCCATTCTAGTTAGAGTCTCCGGTCCTTGTTTCTCGTCCCATCCTTTTCCTAGAGTTGCCATGCTCTGTTTTCTTCCTTCTCCCCTTGGTTCTGAGCTGAATCCCTGGAGAATCACAGAAGCTGGCAAAGTGCTTAGTCTCGGGATCCCGGGAACGTTTCGGCCTCAAGGTGCCAGCGAAGGTGGTTGCGATGAACGGAGATCTTCCTGAAATTGCAGAAATTAGCCAATCGGACAGCTGATCTGACCAGTGCCAGTGACCCCGTGCCATCGCTGTCGCGGAGGTCTTGCTAACCAGCCCGAGGAAATATCTTTTCTCAAAGATGTCGACTTCCCCCAAGGTTTTGTTTAAATTTAGTGGTTGAAGTCGCAGTACGCCCGTCGTAGTTGGTGGTCATTGAAGAGTAACAAATCGTTCACTATAGAGTTATATAATTTCCCTCCAATTTATACCTTCCCATTGTTCATCCCTTACTTGGCATTAAATTTTTTGACTTGGATGTCCTGCCCTCCAACGTAGTTTTAAGACTGAAGATTGCAAGATAAAATATCGGCAGGAGATACCCTTCTCTCTTTACTAACGTACCGCGATAGGACTAGGGATCAAGCCCCCCTATTGGGACTTTTGTTTCGAACTTAGAATGAATAGCCTGGGACTAGATCGAGAGGTCTATTTTTTATTGCAACTTCTGTTGTCATATGCTGTCATATACTCCTAATGGTGAGCTAGAGGCTCCACCAAGAAACTACTAGTGGAAGATAAGTAAACGATGTAAATGATAAAAATAATTACTTGAGGAAAATAGAAATAAATAAAGTGAACCAAAAAATAAAGAAAAAAAAGAAAGCAAAAGTCCAGCGAGATTCGTGGTGGACGGCCATTCCGACCACGTGGGATAGCAATAGTAGCACCAGCAGCAGGTGGGCTCCCCCGTGTTTAGAATTTCTTAATTATTATTTTATTTGGTATTCTTAGAAGCATAGCATTAATTGTGCGACCATTTAAAATAAAATATGTGTAAAACGTAATTAATGTCAGAATGTTAGATGTTATTTTGGCGCTCCCCGATCACCCCTCCACCTCAACAAGTCTGTGACCGGGAAAGAGATCTCAAAGAGATCATTAGGGTGGTAAGGGCAAGCCAGGTGCGACCTGGGGTCCCTGTCAATCTTGGGCCAATCGCAGGCATAACCGCAGACCCTCCAGCCAGCACTCTCCTTTCCCCTAGTATTCCTTTTAAAGCGAGAAACTTTTCATTGAACGAAAACTCATTTGTACTGTTTTGAATGATCCTTTTAAGTATCAATATCTTCATATTTGAAACTGAGATTGAACTTTCTCGTACATTCAAAATTATGAATTGAAAACATTCTTTCAAAAATACTAATGGGCTAACGAAAAATAAAAACTAATAAAATGTAATACATATTTCTTATTAAAATTTTTAACAGTATTAGGTTCTTATGGTTCGGTTACGGCTAAATATTTAGCTAGGTTTTTTCCAGCTTTACTAGTGTTAATTTATCTTTGTCTATCCATTAGTCAAAGTTAGTAGTAGTTTCTTCTGTCGTTTGTACACTAAGATGAAGTTTCTGTTTTTCGGGCTGTTTGTTTCGGAAATTTTAATGAAGTTTGGGTACCACACAGACAGCTCCATGAGAACACTGAAATCATATTTGAATTTGATTTCTTCAATTTACTGTAAATTAGCGAACTTACAATGAATAGTTTTTTTAATTACAAATTCGTTCCAAGCAGAGATTTTTCCTAAGTCACCTTCCGACCAATGCGATCTAGCAAAATATCTAAACAAATTGCTGTCAAAAATTGTAAGCAAACCACCACATGGAAGATACACATGCCATATTATCTTTTAACATCTCCCAGTTCTAGGGGAACAGCTTTTGCTAAGTATACCTTCACGCATTGATCATTTTTACTCATAGTTTTTACACTGTCCATGTATAAAAATTCTTACGTACTCCGACTTAATTTTTTTAACTCCTTTTGCTCCTTAAGGAGCGTCACTACTTCATATTATTCGTACTTCGATATGAACATAGAAATTATGGAGCGATTGTACTCTTGGCTTTACACGGAACGTTCTAAAATACGAATGCTTATGGTCGCTCCATAGTCTATTATTTCGATGATTGTTCTATGTCATTAGCTTGGAATTCTGCAGCTGCTGTCAGATCAGGTTTTTGTGAATTAGTAAGAGTGAAGAACTGGCCTGCTTTTAGTAAATTTTGTGCGTTTTCTATAAATATAGCGCAACTTATTCTTAGAAAGTTCGTTAGGAAAATTATTGAGGAAAGCACAATTGTTTGATACACACCGGTGTAAATTATCTTACAATCAAATCTAAAATCTTTCGTTAAAACTTGGATTTAGACAAATCCAAGCCAAGGTGGATAAATGCTTAAAAGTTTTTACACGGACGTAAAAGTGACGTCAGTTCGTTTAAATATGTCTGTAGAGTTACATATGAAGGAATTTTAGAATGTTAAGGAGCTTTGGAAATGATAAACAACGTTAACAACGATAATTAGAGAAGTCAATTTGTTTCGGGTAAAACATAACCTCAAAAATTGGTGGTATTTATTTAATAGCATCTATTTTGCCTAACAGTTATCATGTCACTTAATTATATACCTGCACCCAGCCTGGGTGTTACCCACATAGATGTAGCTCAGTTAAATACATTTAGAAGTTATGTGACAATGCTGGGCGACCCCAGCGCCAAAGATGAAATCAAATTAAAGGCAGCTCAAGAGCTTAGTGAGCATTTCGAAGTTATAGTCTCCAGCTCTTCATCTTTCTTAGATCATACATTAAAAATATTTATGAAAATACTACAAGAAGGAGAGCCCCAATTCATTTCTGAAAATACAACACAACACGTATGGATTGTGCAAGAAACAAATGGAATCACGATTTTTACTACTTTTTATGGTTTTAGGTCCGCAAGCTAATTCTTGAAATGATTCACAGGATACCAGTTTCTGAGATTTTACGACCATATATTAAGCCGATTATTTCTTTGATGTTAAAGCTTCTAAAGACTGATAATGAGGAAAATGTTTTGGTGTGTTTGCGGATAATAATAGAATTACACAAACAGTTTCGTCCAACTTATCATCCGGAGGTAAGTATTTTCCTGATTTAGTCTTCCATTCCACAAAGAATAGAAAATATGTTTAATCATACATTTGTTGAAGAATTTCGGTAGAGCCTGTTTTATATTTTTTCTATTTTTAATTATTATTGGATGTTCAATTCTTTATGAAATCTACGCATATGGCGTATATATGCTCGGTACTGCTTCCACTTCACATGTTTACCATGGAAATAATCCATATATTTGTAAAAGAATTAACATTTTTTTCATTAAAGTTGCAAACCTTTTATTTATTTTAAAACTTTTCAAAACATGGAGCAATTAGGCTTGAAGTGGATTTTTTGTATTGTTTTTGTTAACATAGAATTTTGCCATCTCCACAATTCTGTCGCCATGGGTTTAACCCTATAAACCTATACGTAAATATACCACTGTATTTACATGTAGTATTTCAATTCAACTCTAATTTTCATGAAAGCTATCCATGTTCTTATATTCATACGGTAATTCATGAAATGTTATTAATTCCTTTAATAATTACATGCAATTATTTATTTATGTCTAAATTCGCATCGCTCTACTTTGTAACTTATTTTTGGCTTGATATGGTAGTCTTAAATTTAAACAGTCTATAGCCGAAATGAAAAAGTATTACATGTGTTTATTATCTTTATCGAAATTTCTCTTAAGTAACCCTATCTTTTGTTCTATTTTTGAGCACATTTGGTTAAACGTCTTTTTACATATGAACCGTTTAATTTGAATGTGGTATAAGTGCATTTTTAAGAAATTTCAATTTTACACATTTTTAGCTTTTATATCTGACAGAAAAGGCTAAAATAGATCATCTAGTAGAGTTTTTTTACATTATTGAAGGATGTTTATATACGTATATCATTATCGGGCGAGTTGGTCTTAGCTGATTTTTGGTTTTTGTGCAGATTGTAACAGGGCGACCAATTTTCCCATGTTTTTTTCATTTACTTCCGGGTCTTAAGTCCAGTTTTCCGAGAATGATATAGACCAATAATCCCCTTTATTCTATAACATCGTAGTTTGTTTTCCAATATCCGTGCCCACGATTTTGTAAGCCTTTCAAGAGATTCTAAGAAATATTGGTTTATAGAAATATTAAAGAACTTTGAAAATTTGATAATTTATACAATATGACCCATGTGACTATTTGTTTGATTTCACTATTTTTAATTTTGATTACCAGTTTTTACGCAATCTTTATTTTTTGCACTTTGTAATTGTTTCCAGAAGAACAATGCATTTGAACATTTTTGTCTTTAAAATTGAAATAGCAGGCACTAATTCTTTCTTTTATATAAATTAAGTGCGTACGTTGTAGTCAATAATCGATATTTGCTAAAAAATTTAGAACGTAAGGAAAAAGTAAAAATAAGATTTTTGTTTAAAATCTTCCAATTTCCTCTTTTTTATTGTAATTCAGATTCGATTCTTAACCAGTTTTTCTCTAACTGGTGTTCTTTGAAACTGAAATAAAATTATTCTTTAACAAGTTCAATAGGATACATATATTTGGCTATAAAATTTTGTTTTCCGAACTAAAGAACAAGTTATTTCTTAATTTTCGCCATATCAAAAGCGAGAGTATCATGAGCCGAGTATTACGTTTATAAGGTACCTTTACCTTGAAAAGTACCTTTGTAAAAATAAAATAATAAATTAGGTTTTGAACGCTTCGATCGGCTTAACAAATTTAGTCAATTTTGACTACGACCCTTAGTTGAAATTGAAGAGACAAAATTATGTAAGCTGAAAACAAAGAGACTTTGGTTTTGAATGAATACGCGTCGAACGGCTTAAAAAAACTGATCATTAATTAAAATGATTTCCTTAAATTGAACAAATGGGAAAATTTTCACGAAAGCTTTCTCTCAGGTGTGTACTGCTGCGAGTTTCCTACATGCTCTGTAAAATTGCGTCTGACGGCGAAACATAAATTGTTTGCTGTGCAGAAAACTTTGGTGATTGGATTTTTTTTTCAAAATCTTCATCCATTCCATCATTATTTATAATTCAGCGTTTTTTCATTAAAAAATTATTACAAATATTTTTGTTTTCAAATTTACAAAAACGTTTTGTTATTTGGTAAATAGTGACCCTGTTTTGGTAATACAATAAGAGTTAAATTACAAACTCTTCTTTTTTTTTGTTCAAAAAACTGTTTCATTCAAAATGTGTTGCATGTATGTCTCATTCTCATTCTCAAATTTTTCACATGATCGACTTCTGTTGAGCGAAAAAATTAAATTTGATTCAGTACGCAATGTAGGCAAGTAAATTGTTTTGCAATAATGTAAAGCTATATTTGTACACGAAATTCAACTAAATCATCATAATACTAGAAATTGCAAATTTCCTCTGGCGCTCAAAGGGTTCTTATTAGGCTTTCAGAAATTTTAAATCCGCCATCTTAGATATATCAAATTTCAAAATAAAGTGGGAAAAGTCAGCTCGAGGTCATAACTTCTTTGTGGACTTCTAAGTCCAAACCGAAGTATAAGTAATATTAAGTAACGACACTCCTTAAGGAGGAAAATTTATTATTATAAAAATTAAATTGTGTGTGTACGAATTTTAATCACGAACGGTGTAAAAAATGTAAGTAAAAATGGTCCATGCCCGAAAAAGGGAGATATACTTTGCGAAAGTCCTTCCCCTAAAGTTGGGGGATGTTAAAAGGTGTGTATCTTTCATGTAGTGGTTTATTTATAATTTTTGACAGCAAGTTGCTCACACATTTCGCTAGATTGCATTGATGGGAAATTGGTTTAGTCAAAATCTCAGCGTGGAATGCATTTGTAATTAGAAAATATTTATTGTAAATTTGTTAATTTACAATGAATCGGAAAAATGAAAGTCAAATATGACGTCAGTGTGCTCGGGGGCTGAGTGTGGAGTACACAAATTACATTAATATTTTCGAAACTGCTTGCATTTTTATTAATTTTGATATTTGAATTTAACGGCTGGCAGGTGCTACATATGTGTTGTTCTTCATTATTACACGCCTTAATCTTCATTGGCTGCTTGCACAGAACTACACCATATTCGAGAATGTGTTGGTAACATCAATCAAATATCTTAACTGCGGAAGTCTCAGGCGCATATTATAGAACTTTTAACAGCATATTGTCAGTTAATAATAGCATAGCTGAGAATGTGTTGCTAAATGTTTGATAATATGCTCCTGAGGCTTTCGTAGTTAAGATATTTGATTGAAGTCAGCTAATTGCTGGCAATATTTGCACTCTTTACATTTTGCTTTCAACGCATTTCAGAAATCTTTTTCTCTTTCGAATCAGCAGCACTTATGAAAGCAAGTGCTTTGGGGTGCTTGAAAGCTCTACCAATGCAATTGTATAGGCTTTCAAATATTTGTATCCTTGTCATTTAGTGCGCTTCATTGAAGTCTCGCTACTTGATATTATTAATACTTTGGTCAAGTCTTTGAAAAAGTCATGACAACGGCGGTCTGCATTAGACTTGACTTAAAACATGACACGAGAAAGTGTTATGTTTGTAGGAAATAAGACTTATTCTTTATTGATAGAATTTTCAGTTTGTTGTTTTTATTATTAAATTAATATTTTTAACAAGCAATAAAGGATTTTCAGCCAAAAATAACAATGGGACGCACATTGCATTCTAGAAATAACAAAAGCTTATTTTCAATATAAAAGGTAAAGGTTTTAACATCTCTGAAATATCAGAACATAACATATTAAATATTCGAGACATATGGTACTCAATACAAAACATATTAGTGAAAAAAAGACTGAAAAATAAGATTAGGGAACAATACGGTGAAGTTTGGTTGAAAGTGGTCTTACTAGAAGCATTGCAAGGAGGATTCACATGCTTCAAGTATAACCCGAAAGAAATGCTTGCAATTTGCAAAAAGTCATCGCTCGAAATCTAATGCATTTTGGGAAACAATATTGGGGCAATGAGAGCAAGTTTAATCGTATGGAATCAGATGGGGAAGTATATGTTAGATGATCAAAAGCCCAAGAATACAATCTACAGTATGCAGTGAAAACTAGAACATGGGGGAGGATTAGTCATGGTTTAGGGAACAATGCCTTGCCAATGTTAATGCCGTGGTGTGGTATGGGTCCGTGTAACGGGTATTCGAGATCAATCTCCGTATAAAAACATTCTCGAAACTGTAATGGAACCATATGTAGATAACAATCTTCCCCTTACTTGGCAATTTTTGCAGGATAATGATCCAAAGTATAAGTCATAAGTCAATAAGTGAATTGGTTTAAGAGAAAAAAGTCTACTTTAGATTGGCCTGAAGATCCTGATCTTAATCCAATAGAAAACTTGTGGCAATATGTTGATAAAAAAGTGCCTAGAGGTAATTTTACAACCTTGGGTAATTTATGGGAAGCCATTCATCATGAAACTATATTTTTTATTGATTACAGTCATACCTTAAACTACCGCAAAAGCTGGGCATGTCTGGGTAAAACTTTTCACAGTAGATAGCTTTCGTCGAAGCTGAGTTAATGGACGCAACACAATGAAATAAATTGTTTTCAAAATAATTAAAAGCACATTAAAGCAAATTAAAACAAGTTTAACAGAGCTCATTTTGACGAAAAAATGTATTTCCTCGGCCAGAATAAGATCATACCCTTTCTATATTGTGAAAAACCTGAAGCAGATGGTGGATCTTTAATGGCTTGAAGTTTAATTCCACATATAAAATTATTTCAATGCAAGGTATATTGGTGATGACAGTATCAATTTTTCATATCAAAGACCTTCATACTTATACTATCCTACTCTTTGCGTAGCCTTTTCACCCTTTGGTCCATATCAGAAATAACATAGTGACCCCAAGGACGACTCCTAACGTATTTTTTTCATTTTTCCCGGGATTACCATTTGGTGAACTCCAGGTCCGTCCTGTCCTTAACAAGGTCATTTATTGTCGTCTTCATCTTTGGGAATAGCTGACTGGCCACATCTTACATTCTGAACGTCCTCTTTCTTCTCCCCTTGACCCACAATTTTAACCCGTTGTGGTCACACCACCAAATATAAACGTAGTGGTCACACGGGAAGTCTTACTGTTTATCAATTACTTGCGATTTCACCTCATAAAAATTTATGGACATATAAGAAGGCCTTCCTTACAAGATCCAAGTTTTTACTTATCTAAAATTAACGTTTCCCTTGAAAAAAAAATTAAAGAAAAGTCTATTGAAAAAACTTATGGGGTCTTTCTCAAATGTTTTTCAGATACGTATATCACGTCTATCGTTCATTATAATACCTCGTTCAAAACATAATCCAATTAGACTGATATCGATGCCTTAGAAAAAGATATTTACCAACACGCCAAAATATGACCAAGTTTGGTGGATGTTGTATTAAACAGTAGGAAAGGGAAATGTATGCAAACAGGAAGGTAATAAAAGGTAGTTTAAAAGCACCGAAACTTACCAGAAATACGTACACCACAGACGAGATAATTTATCTTTTTATTAAACTTCCAATTATGGCGTAAAAATATTTTAAGCACGAATCACTTTTAATTAATAAATAGCTCAAATAAGATTAATTTCTCATAATTTAGCAGTTTTTCCAAAAGACAAATTGTTTTATCAACATGTTTTCTTTACTTAAAGCTTTTAAAGTAGCAAGTTTCAAACTATAAAAGGAGGCTTGTTCGAATAATCTACATATCTAAATATAATATATATCCTATTTATTTTATGTATATTTTAACAAAATTTTGTACATATATTCTGGCCAAAAAAGGCCAGAAAAATATGAAGTGACTTTTTTTTTCAAATTGACATGCTACTTTCAAAATAAACCGCTTATGTGTAGGTGTAGCTGTGTTTGGAAATTTTACAATTG
The DNA here is from genome assembly GCA_001932985.1 of Proctacanthus coquilletti. Lineage (NCBI taxonomy): Eukaryota > Metazoa > Arthropoda > Insecta > Diptera > Asilidae > Proctacanthus > Proctacanthus coquilletti. The sequence continues at coordinate 26,617 of MNCL01000311.1, forward strand.
TAATATTATTCCAGACGAAATTTGAAAAAGTTCTATCGTGAAATGCAAGAAAAGTACATGTTTATATGTTTATGCATTAAAATGTGCGCAGTTTGGTGGATATTATTAAAATGAAATGTTTCATTATAATCCATATTACAAAGAATAATTTTTAATAATAAAAGAAAGCCGATTTAAATCTTCTAAGTTTAATATCTTAAAAACTTAGTGTATTGTCAAGAAAACAGTTAAAAATATAATTGATGGCTTCATATTTCACATACTTTACTTTACTTATTAATTAATTAAATGTATTAATCTTGATTTTTCAGATTCAACATTTTCTTACTTATGTCAGAGACATTTATACTGACTTGCCCAAGCATATGCCGAAAATTTTCGAACCAATGCCCCAGATTAGAGTAAAAGACTTAAAGGAACTAGACTTAGAACAAATTTTGTCAGAGACATTTACAATAAAAACTATTCATGTAGAAAAGACAACGGAAAATGCAACTGTCACACAGGCTGTAAGATGTGTTTTACGAAGAAATAAATATATTATTGTCTAAATGTTTTTCTAGTATAATTTACTACCTAGAGGAGTATTGTCGCTTAGAGTTTTTCAGGAACTTCCGATAATAGTTGTCCTCATCTATCAGATTTATAAAAGTTCTGTTCATCAGGAAGTGTCTGAATTCGTTCCTTTAATTATGGATACGATCCAATTACAACCGTCTTCTATTCAAAGGTAAATTTGTTTTCTTTATAATATTGTAGTCAAATATTCTTTGTTTAGTAGATCATCACCCTATTTCAACAAGGAGATATTTGTTGATTTCATGGGAGCGCAGATTAAAACTCTCTCTTTCTTAGCATATATTGTTCGGATATTTCAGGTAAAGAAAAAATTATTCTTACTTTATCAACTTTTACTAAGTTCTAGTCATTTTAGGACGCTGTAGTTAGTCATGCACCTGCTGTTGTTAAAGGAGTACTAAGTCTAATGCAACTTTGTCCTAAGGAAGCTGCTAACTTGAGGAAAGAGCTTCTTGTAGCTGCGAGACATATTTTTGCTACAGACCTCAGAATCAGTAAGGAATTCATTTTCCATTATTACGTGACATTTTGTATTTTTTTTTTCTACAGAGTTTATTGAATCTATTGATAAATTATTCGATGAAGAACTACTTATAGGCAAGGGCGTTACTTTGGATTCTATAAGACCATTAGCGTATTCTACTTTGGCTGATTTGGCGCATCATCTTCGCGCTAGTTTAAGTCTAGACGTATTAGAAAAGGCTATTAATATGTTCTCAAAAAATGTTCATGATGAAACGTTAGCTACAAGTATACAGGTTTGCCTTTGTATAAAGTATACAATATTTACATATTAATAAATGCATATTTTCCAGACAATGTCTTGTAAGCTTTTATTGAATCTTGTTGACTGCATTCGTCAACATAGTGAAAATGAGCCAGTTAGGGCTAGAGAGCTATTAATAAAACTTCTTAAAATCTTCACTTTAAAATTCCAGTCATTTAGCAAAATACATTTGCCTTTAATTATGCAAAAATGGTTTTTATGCAATCAAATAAATATAAATTATCTATTTTAACTGTTTTTATATATTTGTAGGAGATCTCTAAAAGCAGAACAAACGAATAGTGTTGGACAATCTAGTGGTGCTTCAGAAAGCAATAAAGAAGGCGTTTCATTGGTAAGTTTACAAGATGTATTAAAATTAATTGCTACGATTATACATTAAATTTCATCATTTTAAGCATAAATCTTTTGATATACAGAAAAAATTTATTATTTTTAATTTATGCGAATGTATTATTTTATAAGATATGTACATTAAATGGACCACAAATTTGAAAAAAAATGAAATGTTGACAAATTTCCTTATATGACATGGAAAAAATAATAAAAACAACATTGAAAGTTTAGTTAGTGCACAAATTTTTTGTTGCAGAGTAAACTTACTAATAAAAATCTTGTGCTGGTAGTTAGTACTTTGTCGTAGCTCCTTTGCCACAAGTTTGCACTAGTATGAAATAGCACGCCTCTTGGATTTTGGCTTTTGATTTTTTTACAATTTTTCTTTATGGATTCCTCATAGATATTCCATCGCATTTAAATCCAGCAACTGTGAGGGCCATTCAATAATTGGCTTTTATTAATATGAAACCATGTTTTAACTAAATTTGAGGCGTGTTTCGGATAAGTGTCCTGTATCTATTCCCATTTCAATGGCATTTCTTCTGCATAGGATTGGATCAGGATGTAAACATAATCTACTGCACACATTTTGTGCTTAATCCAAAATACTGGTCCGATGCCATTTGCAGAAAAGCATTTCTAAAACATGATGCGCAGTCCGCCATACTTTACGGACTTTTTCCTTGGGTGAAATTCACAGTTCCCCTTATGTAATTTTTCCCATCTGAACAAATTGATCTTTTCATTCGACCAAAGTACATTTTTCCAGGCTTTGGGAAGAATGTGTTTATTTGCAAAAGCCAACCTTCATTGAATATTTTTTCGGGTCAAATATGGTACTTTCTTTGGACTTCTCCGCATTAATTCCACCTCCTGCAATCTGTTACGCTTTATCCGGCTTGTAACTTAAACAATTCTTGTTTCAGGTCTTCAGGTGATTAAAATGATTGGATTAATAATTTATCAAAATGTGTCGATGTTTTAGTCTTCTTTCTTTTGTTTAAAATTCGAGGTATTAAACACTTTTTACAGCAAAAAAGTGCATTATCTTCAGTTCCCAACACTTTAAGGAAATAAAAGGATCCCAATAAAGCAAAAATAATACTCATTGAAGTGGATAACTATCTAAGAATAATTTCCCGTTATTAGTTCTAAGATGAAGCTGAAAATTTGGTTAAAAGCCGCGTAACGTTGCAAAATGTGTTTCTATTATTTTTTCCGCCACTGTGTTTGTTGTTTAAAATCAAATCAGTCAGTATTTATCGTTGTGTATTGCGTCTCATCAAAAAATTTAAATTTATTAAATTTTGTCGAAATAAATCACTTTATATAAATTTAATGCTGTGACAATTGGCCGAAACAAGTACCAAGCACCTACAAGAAACGTGAAATCATAATTAATCTGTTATCTGAAGGCACAAATATGTTATCCTCTAAATTGTTTTCGGAAGCTTATGACGCCGTTATACATTGGTTAAAGTTTTCGAATATAATCATGCCTCGTCGAAATTGAACTAGGTGGATGCAACATAATGAAAAAGTCGTTTGTCCTTTCTTAAAATCTAAATGCACGTAGAAACAAATTTAAAAGAGCATTTAAATGAATATATACCTAATTCTGTTTTTACATGTTAGATACGTTCCCGAAGAATACGCGTAAAAAAATATATTGCATCTATGGGAAAATAAAAATTGTCCTAAGAAATCAGCAAAAATAATACAATAAACCATGAGTTTTCATGTTAGGATCTTACACATTTTATTTTATAAACATTGCATATGTATCATATAAAGTAAATTATCATTTGAAAAAAGAAAAAAACGTATCATGAACACAAAAATTAGGTAAAACAATATGAGTTACACATAAAAAGATTTTATTCGTTATCACTTTCTGACAATAAACGCATACGTTTGCGTAAGGCTGCAATATTACTGCTATTGCTAGAACTGTCTTGGTTATCGTCTTCGTGCTCCACTGGTGAAATTCTTTCTGCAATCTCTTGAACAAAATTAGGACTAGCCTCCTGTGGTGCCGATGTTTCAATGGATTTAATAACGAATTCAGTAATTAATAATCATTGTATATGCACTTAACTTTGTTCGAGAACATACCGACTTTCTAATAGCAGCTTCATTTTTCTTGACAGTACTTACGGTAGCTTCATGTACACCAAAATATTTTCCTACAGACGTTGCACCTTGTCCAGTTGCAAGGCGACTTAAAATTTGAATTTTAATATCAAAAGAGATCGCTTTCCTTTTCGCTTTTGTTATAGGTGAATTATGTTGCATTATGTAAAGGTCACCGAAAAATATTTCAGTTATAATTAATAAAACAAAGGTTTTAAAACTATAACTTACCATTTATTGACTTCTACGTAAAATTAATATAAATATATATATTAAATATGTATTATGCACGAATTTTCTTTTAATTTTTATTAAATTATATAAACATCAAAAAGGTACTTTTCACTTTGAACACCAAACTGAAAATGCAAACAAAACAGACAAAATTCCATATTGAGGTTATAAAATTTGGGGAATTCTCACAAATGAAAATTGCATTACATTCCTCGCCTCCAATGTTGTAGTTATAAAAATAAAAGTAAAGAAATTTTCTTCTTAGAATTTGGGTCGATCGTGTTAAATCAAAATAAATCGCGTAAAAAGGGAATGAAATTATTTTCTAATTCGTGTTAAATCAAAATTGGGTGTATATCCTCTGCCAGCGTAAGTTCGTATTCTTTCTATACTGTGAGAACTCTGAAACCCTGGTTGTGGGTCTTTAATAGTTTGGGGGGCTAATGACATAGCATAGCACAGGCTTGATCCTATGTATAGAACTAATGGTGTTTTATAAAATGAAAAATTGTTGCTGCAAATTATTATATTTTTGTACCATAAGTAGTAAACATTTTAACCCTTCCGGGACCGATAACTTTTAAAAATTTTCAATCTCTCCATTTATTTTCTCAGTAGCGACGGAAGACGCTCCAACAGGTTTAGAAGCGCATCTTTGAAAGAACTGTGCGCTTCCTCTTTCTAGGACTCTTCATTTCTTTATACAGGCATCCCGCAGAGATGCACTTCCATCGTGTTCCCACGTAAGCGCTTCTGAAGGAATGCAAATCTCATAGTTTTAGTATATCGAACCGTTCTTTAAGGAGTTCAATTTTTGGAGTCACCTGTTCTATTCAATTAGTAGTTGCTGAATAAAACATATAAAGAATAGACATTTTTATTTCATATTATTTTTTATTATTCACAGAATGCAGCAATATAAATATATTCAGTCTTCAAAGTTGCAAGTTTAATGTTAAAAAATAGGCAAAAACCTACAAAATTTAAAAGTTCACTATAATTAAAGGAACAACAAATCGAGATAAAAATCCAACATAATTCAAAAAATCAGAATTATTCCATAAACAATGTTTGTTTTAAATAAAAAAAAAGCTTTAAAACGGAAACAAAAATTATGTATATATCGTCGGTTTATTGCCGAATTATTGCTTTAAACGGACGATTTTGTAAATCAACGTGGAATTCTATACAAATGGGTATAGGGCGAATTACTTCAAATACTTGGTATTATAAATAAAATACCAAAGTAATTTGCCCTATACAAGTCTGACTACAAAGTAAATAAAATATTAATAAAAAAATTACTTTCTAAGACAAACATTTTATTCTTACCAGATGGCTAGTTCTTTTTCAATTTCTCAGGACCTTTGCTGAAATTCGCTATAACAAAACAGTTTGCTTTTCTAACACATTTTCGACCTTACATAGTTGGCGATTTCATTTTAATAATTGCTTCTTGAGTTTTTTATTTTCTCCCTCTGGGGAAAAACGATCAACTGTGAACATGACGTGAAAAAAATGTAGTTACCAAGTTTATGACGCTTCATTACATTTCAAATTATTTGAGGAACAACAAATAAAAAACTTTAATTGAACTCCTTTATACATAGAATATTTTGTTCCATTTTCTTCTGGTAAGTCTAGAGTTGCATGACAACGAAATACTGGCGTTGCTTTGAACTTAGCGCTACCAAATTTTCTCTTCATTGGTTGCATTTTTGTTCTGAAAGAGTTAAAATGTAATATTTTTCTATCATTAGTAATTATTTTTATAATTATTTACTTTACGACACACTTTGGTGAAGAACTGTGACGAACACATAGCAATTTTCAAAAGGCAATCCTACAACCTTACAGAGAACTTGAATTTTGAATTATTCTTCTGCATTGCTTAGACCAGTAATAAATGTTATGCCTAAACCTTGCGAAGAGTTTAAAAGCTCATTAAAAAAGTCGTTCATTTGTTCCAATTTGAGAGCAATAACAATTTTTTCGCCGTTGGCTTTTTTAGAAAATCCTATTATTTTTATTAAAATGAATCGAAATAGTAATTTCTGTTTACAGGTGCACAAAATATTTGTGCTTTTCTATTTGTTACATTTTAAAAGATCTTTTCGTTTCTAAATTATTATTGATAATCTTCGCTCTTTTTGTTGCTCTGTTGTGTATTTGTTTCAATATATTAATAGAACTTCAAATGTTTTTTCTTCAATTCCTGTAGAATATTCTCGAATTTGCATACCGGAAAATTATCTACATTTTCATATAATTTTACGCAGTCAGTTATGTACAGTATATTGTGGATAGTGTATACGATTCCACCGAACTCCGCATGAAATAAAAACAATTCATAAATTTATATGACATTGATTGCACCATAGTCTTTTGAAATGTTATGCAGTTGAAGAAATATTTTTTTAAATTTTTGTTGGAAATCAAATTTTAATTTTACCCTAATATGCAACATACTCACTTCAACAATACTTTTAAAAGTTTCCCATTTTGGATTTGTCAGCGGAAAACTGGCCCTAAGCCCAATTGAAAACTTGTGGAGCGATCAAACATGTTCTTTCAGAAGTTCTAAATTGACAAGAAGTGGGGAAGTTTAAGTTGCTTGGCATAATTTTCCAGACGTAAATGTTTTTCTAAAGGGAATGCAAAAGAGACTTTGTAATTCATATTAAAACCTAAACCGTAATGTGCTACTTATATATCCAATTATTATATTTAATTTTCTGATTAGTATAACATAATAAAAAAGACATTAAAACAACATACTTAAGTTGCGTTAAACGAGTTTACCAAGTTGAATTAATAAATCAATAAAATGCGAGAAGCAAAATTTAAAATTGACATACATCGTCTGGCCAGCCAATATACCGCACTTACACGAGCATTATCCACTTAAATTCATCCCATGTAATTATATTATCAATTAAGAATAATATGATTTACTCCTCTTGTGGTGAATTGCAATGAAGAAAAAAATATATATTCACCCTTTTTCAATTTGATTTCCCTTTTTATTTTAACAGAAAATGTTCGAAAGCTATTCGACTACTGCAAAAGAATTTTTGTTCTGTAGTTATTATATGATTTCAACACTGAATATGTTGCTATTTCCGTTATAAATACATTGTAAAGAAACTGAGTTGGCATTGTTTTTGATATCTCGGAATTTTTTTACGTTGTAAGCACGAAATATAAAATTGTTTTGGCTTTATAATAGATAAAATGAATCAAAACGTTGAAAACGATTTAGTGCTTTTTATTACGTCTAATCGGACTACAACAATTTTAACACATTGAGTGCCAAGATGATTATGATATAAATTATAAAGCACGTAACATAATAATAATTAACTATTAGTAAAATTTTAAATATTATACATATATGAATGACGTGGCCTCAACGTTATTTTTATCAATATTTACCTCCCGTGACTGTCATATATGTTTGGTTTTCATATTTTTGCTACAGTCCTTTGTTTTGACTTTCGTTTTTCATCAATGCGTGATAAAACAATTTTATTACAAATATAATTGGTCTATTGGGTATTATATTTAAAAAAATGTTATATATTTTAGCGACATTCATTTACAGTCAATGATACTAAAAGTCGTTAAATTGAAAACTACATATAGGTATACATTTATATTTTCTATATTTTTCTTTTTTCTTACCATTTAGTTTTTTACTATTTTGAGGTGTTATAAAGATGAGTAAACGACGGGCTTTTGTAAAAAAAAAATATTGCAATGATAGAAAATTAAGGTAGTGATAGTGATCAAGGTACGCATAAAGTGAATAATAAGCGAAAACGACAAAATAAAAAAGAGGATCGGTGCCTTGTCTACATCAGCTGTGCCTAAACTGCATTAACTTAAAACGCAAATCAGGGAATTATTAGTTGTGAAGTTTGTAATTAAATACTGTAGAAAAATATGAGTTAACAAAAGTGATTTTTCAAAACTTTATTTTGAAGCTCTCCAGTATTTTCATTAACAGCTATTTCCGAGAACGAACTATACACGTACATTTGCCAGAGGCTACTGGTTAATAATATTCCATTATATTTCCTGCGAAGAGAAATATGCATTTTTTTATTCATCAGTACCCGTCATACATATATGTCATGTATGACGTGGCTTGTTGCGGAACTCAATGTGTTAATAAAGTGGGTTACAGGAGTATCTTAACACGTATAAATTAAAATATTTCAATATATACAGTAATTATAAAAATTTAGAAAACAACAATCGATTCTTATAGCGACGACATTCGCAGTAAATTCATGTGATTAAACCACGTTTCTAATATGTTATATGGTTTTTACCTCATACATGTAGAATATATTGAGGAAGTAACTGTGTCTCAAATGTATTTTGAAGTCAGAAAGTGGGAACGACAAAATTATTCTTACAAATCTAAGGTATTGCAAAGTCGTACAACTTTTTTTTACTACAGAGGAAAATACTTAATAATTTTTTGTAATAAGCTTGAATATTTATACATTTCTTCTACATTGCATGGAACATTTAAATTCCCACAAAAAAAAATATAACTTGTTTACTCGTGCTTATGTATATTTTCGAATTACTAATTGAAGTACATACATTGCTATTTGGGTGTGTTAGAGGGAAATCCCATTGCGGACCAGAATTCATTTGAAGAACTCATCAATTAACAACAACCTGATAAGGCGATGTGTATTCAATATATGATTATGAAAAACATAATATAATTCGTGATTCTTGTTTGGGTGGTTTACGAGTTAATACTTTTGATCTTCTGGTCACATATGTTGGCCAATCTGCAATGTTGTCAAACAGATTTGACCCGGTGTTGGCTGTTTGACGGTGTGGACACCCCACTCGTCATGCGGCATGATGAAAATCAAAGTCTTTTGATCTTTAGGGGCTAAGCTTCCTGATGTGTCAAGCAGCATAATCGTGTATGGGGATGTTTAACACGCTGTCGATAATTAAGTTGTCGGCCTAGCGGTTTGTTTATACTACTATCTAGCAAGGAATTTCGCGTTAATTTTTTGTATGACTTTAAATTGAGGCACAATGCCTCACCAGCAACCCGCAATATAAATTCTGCACTAGAACCAGATGTGGACAACAGGCCAATTAACGAAACCGATTTAACAAACACCTCGTTCGCCGGATGTCAATTTTCAAAATGCAAAACTATTCAAACAGTCATATAACAAAACATCCCATTTATACTAATGGGACACTTCGCAAAATCGTATTTTCAAGTTTCCACTTTGCAAATAAGTTTTTGGCAAATAATGGACAAAATCCCATCTCGCAAAATTAGCCTTTTCTTTAATTTCAGCTCAGTGGATTGTGCCGTTATAATAATAAAACAAGAAAGTACCGTATTTTTTAAAATAAGAAATTGGAGAATATTGATACATATACTCGTATAAATTTATTTGTAATTCATTATAAATGCAACAATTGCGTACTGTTTTCTGATTCTGATTACCTTCAGACGATTTTTGTTGGTGATATCGTCAAGATTGTGAGGTCTTCAAATTCCTCCATGAGAAAAGTGGTCACAAGAGCAAAACATATATATAGAGGAATAATATCCCGGAGACAAATAATTAGAAGCAAAATATAAGGAATAACAGCGAAAACTTTATGATTTTTGTATGTGAAAATCATCGAATTATTTTAGTATCGACATCACAGTTCATTAAAATGTTGAGTCGGGGGCAGTATTGGATGATGGATGAAACATTTAAAGTAGTGCCATCAATATTTAAGCAATTACATACAATTCACTCCAATATAAGCAATGATTTAAAATCTCTTCCACTCGGCTTTGTGTTATGTCCAGGAAAAAGTTAAGATATATGGGAAATTATTCGGAAAACGGTACACGTCACCGATGACCTTGATCTTGTAATATATTATTTTTGGCGTTATTCTGAGCAAATATATATATGTATATATAGGGCGCCTCGGACCTCCTTTATAATTTTTTTTGAGCTTGAAAATCACTCATTCGAAATGTGAAGACGTAGCAGGAGAGTAATATAATAAAATCACTAGATGTTAGTTCTGGTTAGTTAGATCCTCGAGAGTCGGTGAAGGTGGAAGGTGGAAGGGGGCGAGAGGGGGAGGGGATGGTGTTTAATGCTCGTTCGAAATATGAAGACGTAGCAGGAGTATAATAAATAAAATCACTAGATGTTAGTTCAGAAACGTTTACAAACACATAAAGTTTGAAGAATGCAATTTTCAAGCTCAAAAAAAAAAAAAAATGAAGGAGGTCCGAGCGCGCCCTTGCTCAGAACAACCCCAAAAATAACATATTTCAAGGTCAAGGTCATCGGTGACGTGTACCGTTTTCCGAATAATTACCAAAAAATGTTTCAAATGTTATTTGATTATGCGTCAGGAATTAATATAAAACTAGGGACAAAAGTTTCTATCACGTATTTTTAAAAAGTTGCAATCAACAGCGTAAGATCTTTTTTCCTGGTATTATCTGCAAAGGTTATCATTTTCACCTAGGTCAAATAATATATAGGAAAATACAAAGTTCAGGACTACAATCGAAATATGGTCAGAATGAAGAGTTTTCTTTGCAAATGAGAGCAGTTTTGACACTAAATTTTTTGCTACCCGATGATATTTCTAAATATTACGAAAAAATGTTCGAAAAACTAATAGATGAAGACGGGAAAAATGTTGTAACATGGTTTAAAGAAGTATAACACACCACTCAACACGTTTCCGGTCTGACACATATATAGCAACATTATTGACAGACCCATATGATTTCTGGATAGTAGCATCCTTCAAACGATACATGTCAACATCTCATGACATTCTGATAATTAGTTTACAGGTTACAGTGGTTTTAGTGACCCCAGTTTTGTAATTTTCAAAACAATGGATAAAAACAATTTCTTGTGTTGATTAAACATTGTTTTTTCATGGGGAAAAATAGTGTTGAAGCCAAACAGTGGTTTGATAATCGTTATGGAGACTCTGCACCAGGGAAATCAACTATTATTGACTGGTATGCTGAATTTAAACGCGGTCGTATAAACACCGGTGATGCTAAACGCTCTGTTTGCTCAAAATCGGCAGTTGTTCCGGTATGTGACAATGGATGAAACATGAATCCTCTACTACACACCTGAATCAAAAAGATCGTCAGCTGAGTGGACAGCAGCCGGTGAAAGTCGTCCAAAGCGACTAAAAACTCAAAAGTCAGCTGGCAAAGTTATGGCATCCGTATTTTGGGACGCTCATGGTGCTTTGTTCATCGACTATCTTGAGAAAGATAAAACTATCAATAGCGAATATTACATGGCATTATTGCAGCGATTGAGTGTAGAAATCAAGAAAAAACGGCCTCACATGCAAAAGAAAAAAGTGCTGTTTCACCAAGACAATGCTCCGTGTCATAAGTCGGTGAAAACAATAATTAAATTGAATGAATTACGCTTCGAATTGCTTCCCCACTTACCGTACTCTCCAGATCTCGCCCCCAGCAACTACTGGCTTTTTGCAGATATCAAAAAGATGTTCCAGGGAAAAGTTAGAGGAGCGTTGGAATGAATGTATCACTCTTGAAGGAGATTATGTTGACGAATAAAATCAAATTTCTAAAAAAAAATTTGTTTTTCTTAGCTAGACCGGAGACTTATTGAGTGATGTGTTACATTTACGGAAAATTGAATATTTCCTCCAAGTTTTTGGAGTTGTTTCGAACTTAATCAAAGAAATATTCTTCGTACTCAAAATTATGAAGAATGGTGGCACCATAGACTACAAAATTATTGACATTGAGCACGTTGACTTTTATAGAAAAGAAGAGCTGCGAAAAGAAATTTGTTTTGTTAGAGCAGAAATTGAGAAATTTCAACATGGCGGACCTTACTACAGGTGGTTACTTCTTTTAGAAATTTAAACAATTATGGAAAGAAAAACTATGAAGAAACAGAACTGTTATTTGCGATAGCACAAAACTTAAGTTTGAAATGAATTTTTTTGGATTTACTGTTTTTTGTTTGTTACCCAGTTTCGCTTCCAAGCTACATAGTCAAGAAAAAGTATTTTCTTATTATTAGCAAAACAATTAAATTACCAAATGTCCCTTTTGCGAAACATTTTTTTTTCTTTTTTTCGCTTTTTTTGTTGATTAAGTTTTCGCAAGAAATCTTTTTTGTTAACTAACTTTAAGTAAGGTTTTTTTGGGGAATGTATTTTGGCCAACTGTACTATACCCATTCCATATTTCTTAGTGGAAGCAGGTTTTTCAAAAATAGTTCGGTGTTTGGCAGAACAATTGCATGTATCCCCTATGACAATTAATCGGCATCTCTCCACCATAGGGAGGGTTGAAAAGCTCGACAAATAGGTGCCACATGATTTAATTGTTCCTCGCTCCTTCTTCGTAGCAAAAAAGAGCCGTTTTTGAACGATATTGTTCCTTGTGATAAGAAGTGGATGCTTTATGACAACAGGAAGAGATTTGGATAGTGGCTTGGTGTTGGAGAGACACCTGGACATATTCTCAAATCATCGCTACATCCTCGGAAGGTGAGGTTACGGTGTGGTGGACAACAGAAAGAATCATCCACTATTCCTTTTTAAACGCTGGTGAAACGATTACAGCAGCTTCTTATTGTAAAACCAGGTCAGATCAATAGATATGGCCCTATTCTGCTTCATGATAATGTTAACCCCATATATCCCAATTGACTTACAAAAACTTTCCCAAACTTGGAATATGAAATTTTCTCCCATCCACTATACGCCTCTAACCTCGCCTCCACAGATTATCACCTTTTCCAAAGCGTTACCTCTTATATAAGAAATAAACAGTTCCCTAATCGTATCGAAGTTATTCAAGCCATTGAACAGTTTTCGTCCTCAAAAAACAAGAAAACAACATTTTGATTTTTCTATAAATATCCGACATTTCATGTTGTACAACCAAATATATTCACCTAATTTGGCATTCCCTGACTGCTTTTTCTTCCTTGTATAAAAGAACATCGACACAACGCTATTGAAAATGTTTAACTAGAAGTGACCCAAATTTAACAAATCGGTGTATTAAACTTACAGATTATACTTATTTGCTTTGAAAAGTTCCATATATTGTACTTGACTTAAATCCTATTCTCTATTAAGTTTGTTGGGCAGAGATTATGTGTGTCGTACCACATATGTATTATACGTAAGTAATATAGGAGTATGTCATGTGTTACACGTTGTGTTGTGCCTGCATGTAATATTTCGTCAATGTTTCATTGCTTGAACGATAACATAATAGTGGCTAACGTCAAGGTTGAGAGAAAGCATCAGCCATGATTCCTCGATTTCCTTTTTTCCTATTTTATGTAAGTACGAATCCTTTATCAAAAGTATTTCCTGTAGCTGTTAAAATACATGAAAATCAAATTGCGAAAAGAAGAGAATAAAGTATAATAAAATGTCTCTTCACAAAACTATTATACTGCCTAGGGGAATTGTTCATAAAAGTACGTCGTGGCTTTCGATTTTTTTAATATAGCTTCAGTCACCTTAGTCTCTAATAAACCTTCCAGTTTTTAGTCGTATAACTGTTTAATTATTTTATAGCAGGATGTTCCAGCATCAGAACAAGCTTCCAAATTAAGTAGTATTGGCTTTCCACCGCCAAATAACTTAAATGTTGCAGAATACAGAAATTTAGTAAAAACTCTTGTAGGAGGGGTAAAGACAATAACATGGGGATGCGTAAGTTGCAAGGTATATTTATGGATTTTTATTATATATAAGTATAATATTTATTGTGTATTACAGCCACCTATTTCAGAGAACGGTAGCCAGCAACAGATGAAAAGTTTCCAGCCTCATGAAATTCTTATATTTATTGACTTGGTATATTATGGTCTAGAGGCATTAGACATATATACTATTAATATACCTAATGTGGGATTAAATGCTACACAACTGCTCAAAATTCCAGGCCAGAGTCCTCGAACTAAAGAAGAAAAGGAAGTACTGGAACATTTCAGTGGAATTGTAATGAATTTTAACATAGTTGAAATGAAATTGAAAAACGGTTAAAATATTCGTTTTTTTCAGTTCGTCATGATGAGTAGTCAAAGTTTCCAGGAAGTCTTTGCAAATACAATAGATTTCATGGTTGAGAGAATTTATAGAAATTCTGCACTACAGGTTATTGGCAATGCTTTCCTTGCAAATCCAACAACATCTCCGTTATTTGCAACAGTACTTGTTGAATATCTTCTCGATAGAATGGATGAAATGGGATCTAATTTGGAGAGATCAAATCTATATTTAAGGCTTTTTAAACTTGTTTTCGGAAGTGTAAGCTTGTTTCCATCCGAAAATGAACATATGCTGCGTCCTCATCTTCATAATATTGTGAATAGATCGATGGAACTAGCAATGACTGCCAAAGAGCCATATAATTATTTTCTTTTATTGCGTGCTTTATTCAGATCTATAGGTGGAGGAAGTCATGACCTTCTGTATCAAGAGTTTCTTCCTCTCCTACCTAATCTTTTAGAGGGCTTAAATAGACTGCAAAGCGGATTTCATAAACAACATATGAAAGACTTATTTGTGGAATTGTGTCTTACAGTTCCAGTGCGGTTATCGTCTTTATTGCCTTATTTGCCAATGCTAATGGACCCACTAGTTTCTGCACTTAATGGATCTCAAACATTGATTGGTCAAGTAAATTCTTTACATAACCTAATGAGGTAGAATCTAATTATATATTCCATTAAGGGTCTTCGAACATTGGAACTCTGTGTAGACAATTTGCAACCAGATTTTTTGTATGACCATATACAACCAGTTCGAGCGGATTTAATGCAAGCTTTATGGCGAACATTGCGAAATCATGATAGCGCAGCTTTAGTGGCTTTCCGAGTACTGGGAAAGTTTGGAGGTGGTAATAGAAAAATGATGATTGAGCCACAACGTCTAGAATACAATGATAAGGATACACCATCACCTGCAATTATTGCATATTTTCAGGATCATAGGAAACCAATCGATTTTCCTGTTGACAGGGTAAGTGATTGTACATTTATTAGATATTGCATTGTAAAAGCATAGATCTTAAAAACCACTTTTTATAAAACTGCAAGATGGTGAAATATAAAAGTCCTGGATATAATGACCACATCAACTTACTTTTGAAGAAAAAAATAGAATATTTTTAACATTTCCTGCGTTCTGTTGTCCAATATAATATATATAATACTTGTATTTCAATTGACTAATCCAGTTCTTTATTTCGAATAATGCTATATAAACCAATAACGAAAACCTGACATATGACTTCGATTATACGAATTACGTTATCCTTTCTAAAAGTAAAAATTGTAACGCGGTAAGTGTACAAGGTTTTAAAAAACGAACAGTTTTAGCAAAAAAAATGTGTGTGGAAGGCTGATTAGCCTCAGAAGTATTAGCGGTTGCTATTACTCTTCTCTTATGCCTCCGCTGTTATACCGTTGATCTGCGCCAAGCACCTGCAAAGAACATTGTACTTCCGAAAAACAGCAGCTTATAACTTATCATCTTGTTTGTAATCTGATCTGCAGATCTATGGAAGCTGTTTTGCCGATTATTCAAGTCGAGTTAAACTGTGTTGTTATGTCGGTTAAGCTGTAGAATTTAATCATTTTTAATTATTAAACTATAAAAACAAGAAGCGTTAATTACACTCACTAGAATTCAATCCCGTCCTGTCTTAACTTGAAAAAGAAAATGTTCCCTAACTTCCAAATTTAATTTAAAGTATACGTACCACGTAGACTTGAGTAACTCTTACTGAATCAGATTTACATTTCAATAACTTTCTAATAAAAGCGAATTAACTAAAAACCGATTTCAGTTTAATGGTCTACTCCATCCCCAATATATCCAACATGTAGATATATTTTTCTTTTTAATCTATAAAGAGAGGAATAAAATAAATGTTTTTATTTGGTATCTCATCTATTTCGTTTGATCAATACACATACATATACGATAAATCAAGTGTAATAAGATAAGTACTCAGCGCCAAAGGATACATTCCATTTGTAATTTTTCCAGATATTTCACACAAGCCAAATAAACATAAAGGAGGGTACACACTGAGCGAACAAAAGCGAATGCATGCGGACAAATGTTCTTAATGTGGACGTAGAAAAAATCCTTGATAAACACGATTCAAACAAACGCATGCGTTTGAAAATGTGTACGTCAAACGAACTTATTTGTAGGCATTTGCTTATGTTCTATAACAAATTTCACCGAACGTATTTGTCCAGTGTGAACGAACAGTAGTTTAGAACACATACAATTGAGTTTCCACGCTATCATTTGAAAGCAGAAACCTATGTTCTAAATGTAAATGAATTTGCAAGTGTGTACGTCTCCCCAAATGAATGTGTTTGCGTTCGCATGTTTTCCATTGAGACGGGATTTTCAGTATAATTTTTCTTGTTAGTTTCTTTTGTATTTTTGCAGCGATTAAACTTATTAATTCAAAACATCCAACAGAAATTATTAAATTGTACTAAATTTTCTATTTATAAATCTCTAAGGAGAGAACTTCCACTGTAAATTTTACGGCTTTCAAAAAAACGGTATGTCCTATAACACCTTCTTTTGATTCGATTTTCCTTTTGAACAAACTCCTCAAAATTAGAAACCTTGCACGTGCAATGTCGTCTGACATTTTAAATTTCGGTAGCGAATAACACGAAGCGTTAACAGTGGTATTTCATAACTGCAAACAACAATTTGAGTTGCATTAAATTCAAGCGTACAAATTAACATTTGTTTGCATTTGAAAAAATGTATATACTTGATAAATTTTTTCTGCTTTTAACAAAGATTTCCAGAGCATCATGGTATACCCACTGCATTTTATAAAAATTTGGTTCTATTGTGTTTTCGGAAAAATTTGTTTGAATGCGTTTACAAGAACGCACAAACTTATCACATGCACTTGCAAACGAACAAGCAAATGTGTTGCGCATGTGTCTCTACATGGAAAAATAATAAACAGCGGCAAATCTTTTTGTTTCTCCTTGCAAAGCTTATACATTTCAAAACGGTATGATTTCAAATACATGTGTCTGCTTTTATTTGCTCAATGTGTACTCACCTTAAGAATTATTATCCATTTTTTATATTTATGATCTTAAAAACAACTGTTCTCATTTCAATACAAACCTTTAGTTTCAGTTAAATATTTTCGAAACATGATATTTAATAATGGTATGTACAATAGTACGATAAAAATTGATCACGCCCCCTTTTTTTGTATTTTTACAGTGGAAGTGTACAAGGGTATTCTCTTAAATCTCAATTATCGGAAGTTATCGGGATCCATTATTGTTTTCTTTTAATTAAATTGAATTATATGTTAGGTATCATTAGACATTTGCGTAGCTCTCACTTAACAATGTAATATAAATATTCAAGTGTTCCTTTCATAATTAAATAGTATCGTCATTTCTAATATCTTTTGAAAATTAAATATTATCGAATCACAAATATAATATTTATAATGGAAGACCAACGTTAAATTACTTTAAGTATTTTACTAAATTTATTTTCGAATTTATTCCATTTTATAATAATTTCAGGTGATTGAAACAGCCTTTAATGCTTTAAACTCAAATTCAACAGATCCATTTTATCGCAAACAGAGTTGGGAAGTCATTCGATGCTTTTTGGGTATTATTTATTTAATG
Source organism: Proctacanthus coquilletti (assembly GCA_001932985.1). Lineage (NCBI taxonomy): Eukaryota > Metazoa > Arthropoda > Insecta > Diptera > Asilidae > Proctacanthus > Proctacanthus coquilletti. The sequence continues at coordinate 44,446 of MNCL01000311.1, forward strand.
TTTTTTTAAGAATGACGTTTTCTTTATTTTAACGTTCCTTAGCCGCTTCTATCAGCCTGGATGATGATAAACATACTTTGCACAAGCTTTTCATGCACCCCAGTTTTGTGGAAGGAAATATAGGAACTATTCAGTATAGATCTCCTGAGATACAAGCTCGACAGACTCACCAAACAGCTTTAACTGGCATGTTGGTTGCTGCAGCTACAAAGGAATTGCGAGAATCTGTTTTTCCAGTGATGGTAGCGGTTGTTCGCCATTATACTATGGTTGCTATAGCTCAACAAGCTGGTCCATTTCCGTACAAACATTACAGTATGAATAACGGTGTAGATCCTCTTGTTTTAGTAGACGCGTTAGCTATTTGCATGGGCCATGAAGAAAAAGAATTATGTAAACCTGGTCAACTCTGTATTGGTTTAATTTTAGAAACGGCTACAAATATCATGGGAAATAAAGAGAGAGCTTGTAGATTACCACTAATGCAATATTTGGCCGAACGTATGGCAGCTTTATGCTATGAAAGGCCTTGGTATGCAAAAATGGGAGGGTGTAAAGCTTTAAAATGTTTATATAAACATATGGCAATGCGGTGGTTGTATCAACATTTGTTTCTATTTTTGAAAGCGTTCATGTTCGTTATTATGGATTTAGCCGGAGAAGTATCCAGTGGAGCAATTGATATGGCTAAAACATATCTAGAAAAAATGTTACGTATATGTATGGTACCCTTGGATAAAGACTGCAAAAATGAAGAGCTTATTCAGACTCAAAATAAGGCAATGTACGAAGTTATCCATGAACTGGTGCGACAAGTTACAAGCCCGAATACATTAGTAAGGGAACAAGCGATGTCTTCATTGCGACTTATTGCTGAATTGCAAAGTAAAACAGTTACAGAAGTAATGCATCCTCATCGGGAAATTTTAGTTGACATTATACCGCCAAGAAAATATTTGTTAAGGCATCAGCCAGCAAGTGCACAAATTGGTCTAATGGATGGTAATACATTTTGTACTACGTTAGAGCCAAGACTTTTCACAATTGGTAGGTACTTATGATACTTTAGTTGTATATAATTTTTATTTAATATTTACTCTAGATCTGAGAGATGATTACCACGATCTGTTTTTTCGTGAATTGATAACCTTAAGTGAAGCTGAGGATGCTACTCTGGCTAAACTGGATTGTTACAAAAATGTAAACAACTTAGTTCCTCTTAGAAAGAGTGCTCTAAGGGCACTTGCTGCTTGCCATTATATAACAGATGTTGCCTGCCGTGAGAAAATTTTGTCAATACTTTTTAAGGTATTAGAGAAAAACAATCCTGAATTGCAACAAGCCGCTTTTGAATGCATGCAGAAGTTTATTTCTGGTTTCAAAATTGATAAAGAGATTGTAAGTGTTTAAAAGTTGATTAATTTAAACAAAATAAATATATTTGAAAATATAGATACAGAACTTATTGCGTCCACTGCTGCCTAAGTTAGAAGATCATAGAAATCTTACTTTGAGTGGAACGAAGCGTTGGTCCTATTTAACACAATTATTTCCTGCGATGTTTGGTGAACAGTTCTGTGAACAGATTCTGAAACATATACAAACAATGCTCAAGATTTCTATAGCATCACATAAACAAGTGCAAAATCCTAACTTCTTAGCAGTAGCTAAAACTGGAGACTATGAGCAAAAAATTGCCACACTAATTGGGATATTCCATCAAATACCTGCAGCAAGCGCGGAATTTATAGAAAGTCTATGCCAATTGGTTCTACAAACTGAGAAAAGTTTAATGGTTTGTATTAGAGTAGTTCTTACTAAATACTTTAGAATAAATTAAATTTTGAGTAGCATTTTGAAAAAATGAAATGATTTTGCTTTGTTTATTTCTTTTTATGTTCACAAATAAGAAATCAACGAAATTATACATTTATTGGCTATTCTTCTTTTTATTTGAAGTAAGAGTTCAATATTTTTTTTTTACTATAACAGTTTGAAAGTATTCTCCACGAGAATGCTGCTATTTTCATTTTAAAAATGAGAGTTGTAAAGATTTTGTTTCCAAAACATTTTTATACACTTAAAAAAGTTTCGGTAAGACACAAAATTCGATGCTTTACTTGAGTAATTCAATTGCACTGAGTATTCTTCAATACTTACTTCTGTCTTTATCATAATAGTGGATTTAGAGTGAATTTATATATTATATATATATAAATATATATATAATATATAAATTCATATATATATTCATTCATTTATGTATACCTACAAAATAACTTTTTCAAAGTCATTTTTCATTCTAATATTCCAATTTTTCCTGTGATATGAATTAATAATTGTACATTTAATGTTTAATTTTTTCAGGTGGAACCTTCTAGTCCATATAGGGAGCCTCTATTTAAATTTTTACTTAGATATCCAATTGAGACGATTAACCTATTTTTAAATGATAGTAATATCACCAACCCACAATGGAATAGGCAAGTATCGACAAAATAGTTTTATTTATATTTAATATACAACTTATTGAGGCAATATATTAAATATTAGAATTAATTTGGGGAATTAATAATATCTTCAAATACGTATAAACTTTATGTTAATTCGTATTAAAATTATGTAATTTTGCGTGCTTATAACAACATATAATTATAAATTTTGAGTTTGTAGCGTATAAATAGTCCAGTGATTTGATTACACGTATTGAAGCTTATGACTTGCTCGAATATCATTTACAAATTGGAAAAAAACGAGGAACGTTTAAAATTGTTTTTTCTGTTATACGTTCTTAACTTAATTTCAATTCAATTAATTAATTAATCCACCTAGCAGGAGACAAACATAAAAAATTATTGCTTTGAAGATACTTCATTCTAACAATAAATAAAATTAGTTCACTTATTTAAAGGGAGGTTATATTTCTATATACAATTACAATAACCAATTTAGCATCCGACAAATTTTGAAAGGCTGATTTCAAATTTGTTAATTTGTATTAAGAGTGTAAATAAATAGTTGTGTATTCAAACAAGTTCGTATAGCTCATTTATCGTTCCATATACTTTCAATTTTTAATATAAAAAAATATTTAACTACATAAATAAGTAAAATACATGAATAATTAAAAAGTCATATGTAGGCAAAATACAATCTACCTCTACCCTACCGCTGGGTGAAACGCTTTTTACCTGCCGCTCGCTGTAGTGCAAAATGCAAAGGGACATTGATATGATATATACATTTTGATTCATGCTCTTTGATATGTAAACACATTCGCGACCGCTGACGTGAATTCACGTCATTTCAAATTCTATTTCTGGTTGCCGCTAACGTAAATTCACGTCTTGCAATTTTTGTTTCTGAATGCTGCAACATTATCATACGTATGTAGGATTATATAGTTCTTAAGATGACCTTTGCCTAGCCAACGAAATGACCAGTGAAATGACCGTTGCTTAAAACCGTTTTACCCAAAAACTCGAGCGATCCTGACTATCGCTGGACTCACTCAAAGACCAGAAGTGGAAGTAGAAAGATTGCCTGGATAATTATTCGAAGTGCATTTAACGTAGTATTATTAGTGGTTATTCAGTAGATTTATTGGGTAGTTATTGAGTAGAAAAGTGGTTATCAATCTTCCGAGCTGTGAATTAAAATTAGTGACTAAACTTGTTTGTAGTTATTTTGAGAACTAAACGGACATTCTTCATTTTAAACCTAATAGTGATGAATACTTACTTACTATTACCCGAATTCGAAATATATGAAGTGAACTTACTTCAAAAGCGCGTATGGTTATTACCTTGCTAATTTTGTAAATCCCACATGTATGTGTTATAATTTCCTATAAAATGGATAAGCAAATAAGAATAGGAGAGAGAAAAATAATTTACATAATTCCATTATTGTTTTATTTAGGTGTTAACAATTGTAAGTTGTGTTTGGTTATATTTTGATATTTCTGCTTTCATATTTGTACTTGTTCCCAAAATACATGTAATATAATTTTAAATAAAGTAAGCCTAATAATATTCTCTCCTTAAAGATACAAGTTTGCGGCAACCAGCTTCAAAATTTCATTATTTTCGCCAGTACTCAGTATTAGAATCGTAAAAAATGTGCCGGTCGCGAATGTGTTAACATTGATTTTTACATTTACTTAGCCTGTTTCTGTAACGTTCAACTGACACAATGCTCAACCCAAAAACTCATTGTGACTTTATTCTCAACTCAGTTGTTTGTGTAAGCATGGTGAGTTGATTTATAAACTATTTAAACTCGGTTGAGAGAAATCTCGATTGCGAAGTAGCAGTTAAGAAGTACAGTGTTTTATTAAAATGAAATCAATTATATCTGGAAGATGAGGGGCAGAAGTCATTTATAATCTAATTTTAAGAAATATCAAGCCTTAATGCAAAGAGACGTATTTCAGTTGCCTCTTAGCTTATTGTGGCGGCTGAAATACGTTACTCAAATTATTAATTAATTAATGCTTTTTAAAAAAATATTGGCTGTATTAATTTGGTTAATCGATTTTTGACAATGATATTAATTGAAACTGTTTATTAATCTAATATAAGTGACCCAACTGCCAGTATAAAAAATGCCTCAGAGAGTCCAGACAATTATTGATAATGGAGGCGACTGGACAATTTATTAATAATAGAGCATCACAATAAAGCATACATGTATAATGTATTTACTTTTTTCAATTTATTATCACAAGTCCTGTTTTTACTTTTGCCGTACACGTTCTTGTCAAACAAACTCTATTTTATTTGTTAGGCTAGCTAGTATGTCGTTCCTTTAATTAATTTAGATTATTACTTAGAGTGATATCTTATCTTAATCGTGGAATTTTCTATTGGTTTTATATCTATTATATCGTAGGGTCGCTCCCAAAAAGGTGAGAGTTTATTTTTTCTGACATTGTATTTAAGCGAGACTTTCTCCCCGAAGATTTAAATTTTAATCTTTGTATTTTTATCGTAATATTTTTTTTTCCCTTTCCGAGTGGGTATCTACTTCGAAGGATATATCGCCCGAGTATGCCCGCGTGTCCCAGTTTCTCTGAGCACTCTCTTGAGAGGTGGTCCATCTAACCTGTATGTGTCGGGTTTGCTGGTACGTTGGCATTTGGTTTTCCTCCGTTCGATCGTTAGTCCAGCTAGATGATCTTATTTGTCTAGCGATTTCATCGCTATGTCTTTTTCTATACTCGAAAGCCCTGTGATTGAGCTTCTAGAAGTATTCGCAAGTTATTCTATTAATCTCCTCAACATTCGAGCAAGAAAGTATAGGAAGTAAATATCTCTTCTTGTAGCAAGTTTGGCTTGTGTGCCCTCTTTTACCACAATAATTACAAGTAAAAAATATAAACAAAAATTATGAATAAATTATTATTTAAAGTTTCTGGGATTGTGTCTCTTTGTAAAATTTTTTTTTGTCATTTCCTTCTCAAAGTCCAGAAATCCAAAACATTCTGATCTATTTTACATAAAAATTATTGTTCTGAGCATTATAGAAACAAAAAAAATCTGGCTTACCATGTACGAACTTGCTAAAGAGAACAGTTTGCAAACCATCCCAATCAGGGAATCAAGACGTCGTCAAAGAATAGACGAATACATTTCGAGAGTTTTTGTCTTTCAATGGTCATCGTAATATAGGAAGTCTGTTGAAAACTAAATAGTGAAATGAATGAATTTTAATTTGATTTTGATTTGAACAAGTTGCTGTTCAGATAATTGGTGCAAATTTTTGTCTACCTCATAATCTTCTGGCTTTTTTAGGGAAAACATATTTACGTTTAAATATGGTTCAGGATATAGTTTTTTAGCAACACGGTCAATCAGAACGCTTTATTTTAAAATTATTTCTTTTTGTTATTCTAGCATTTTTTTTTATCTCATTCATATAGCTCTGTTGTTCATCTAGTTTTTGCTCTGAAAACCAAATGAAACTACTTCATTAATATTACAAACGAACATTGAAGAACTTACCGAATTCATTGTAATTTTTAAGTAATTCCTTATTTTCATATTGTTCAAATGTACCTGAAAAATACACTTAAAATGTCTTCAGATGTCTGTGTTTATTACCTATGTTTTAAGCATAAACTTTTTCTCTTGATTAAGCTAGGGTTGCATTATAACGTCGAAGAGGGGAGCCTTTTGCTTTCCAAAGACCTTTTTCATTGACATCATTTTACTGGAAAATTTTAAGCGTTAAACAAAATCTTAAAGTATTTCTGTGTACAATTGGAATAAAAACTAGACTTGTTTCGAAAGGTAAGACTACTTTACAAAGAACATTCTGCACTCTATCACTGCATATATAACTAGCAAAGAATCCTCTTGCAAATTTTTCAGATACTTTTCAGGTTTGGTATCCTTATCAGTAATATCTGCGTTATTATCAAGTTCTACATTATTAATTCCAAATTCTATTTGAATGCCACAATATTAACCTCAGTATTATTACTAATACTGGGTATCTCATGAAAGCCAGTGAGGTTCGTTCTCTGAAATTGCTTAGATACTAATCTCCCAAAGTGGCTTTTGCTTATTCCAGCAATTGTTTTGGAACTAATTTCTCTAATGAAATAATTTAAGTTAAATCTTCCCTTAAAACATAAATACAATTATGTATTTTAAATTTATACGGTCTCATGAACTAAAGGGTTCAAAGTTAAAATTATCACAATAATTTTTTAAATTTAGGTTTCCTTTGTTAAATATTTTGATGTGAAATGTGCTTATAATAAGGGATGAATACTCCATATGATAATGAATAAATTTTTTATTAGTATATTTTAATTTCATTGGCATGGTACTTCCAGATAAATACGTACAAATATAAACTATTATTTATGAGTACCTAATTAACTCCTTGCGCTATAACAACTTGTGGGATATATCTCGCTCTTTCTGGGCCTAAGATGAGAATAACGTATCCGAGACGTTAACGGCACAAAGTAGGAGTTACGTATCAGATGCGTAATGCACTTTAAAGGCAATAAAGAAGAACTACGAGCAAAGTAGTTGTTTTAATTTACACAAATAAATTTTTAAAGTATTGCAGATTAGTTGTTATTAATCTGCGCCACGGTAGAGAAATAATTTAAAAAATATATAAAAATATCTAAAATATTGCTCTTCGTGCTTAAAAAAATCTTTTTAAAAATTGTTGCATAATGTCAAAAAGGAAAATTAATGTCCTGATTTGTGGAAAGTTACAGAAACAAATTGCTATGCAGGGCAATATATAAGTGATGGAAATAAAAATCAGGCTCTTTACTCTTTAAAGAATATTTTGGGTTAGAATTTCGAAAACAAAAATTTCTTTTATTTTCGGAAAGTATGGATTTTCAAGAATAGTCGCTATAATTCGTAGTGGAATCCACTAGCTAAAAATATGTGAAACACAATTTCTTTTAAAGATGAACTTAAGAAAATATATTGGTCAGCTAGTTACACCGTTTCAACAAATATATTCTTTTGCAATATTAAGGAGTAATTTTAATTAATTTTAATTCGTTTTTTATTTAATTCTAATTGTGACTGCAAGGAATATTAACAAAAAAAAAAAAAAACAAACAAATAGAAACAGTCAATATTAATCATATTGCTTGGTCATTAAACAAAAACTACGCCTTAAACCAATAATGAAAGCTGACGTAAAAATACAAATGTTACCTACATAAGTACAGTCAATTTTGTTTTTACACGATAGATACGTAGCCCGAAGAATGCATGTAAAATATAACTTGTATCTATGGAAAAGTAGAAGTCTGATTCCACACCTAATAAATCAGTAAAGATAATACAATAAAGTATATAAAAATTCATGTTAGAATCAAAATAAATCATGTAAAAGGAGAATGCGATTTTTACTCATTCATGTTAAATCAAAATCGTGTAAAAACAGAATTGGGTGTATTTTGTTACCAGGAGTTTATGTCACATATAATCAGGGAAATACGAATTGTTCTGTTTAATTTCATCATTTCTAACACTAAACATATAACGCTAAATATTGATCAGCTCTGCATCTTTTTTTGGAATTAAAGAGAGAATAGAAGAGAGAATATTTCTATCTTGTATTTTTTTAAAAGATATTTTCTGTGCATTTTATTTTTCCAAAGTAATCATTTAGTTTCACATTTTTGAAAATTGAAAAAACTTGCATAGGCAAGAGAAAATTAATGAATAATATATGCAGCCATGTGTGATATCTAATCAGTAAGCATCTAATGTATTATTGTATACGTGTTATTATTATCAAGAAAGTCTAATAATATGACATAATTTTCATTTTATTCTGGCGAGCCGTAGTAAAGAAAACGATACATTGTGCATTTTCATAATTTGAAATTTTAAAATGAGTTATTATTACTTTTTAGTTCTTCTGTAAAAAAAATGCTCTTCTTTTGGATGTACCTTAGACAGGCTAAATAAATTTCTGACTTCTTGTTTAACAATTACTTAACATTTTATAATCATATCAGTGGGATTACTAATAAGGCGAACTTGGTTTCGCTTCTTTTATTACATCTTTGTGCGTCGTATTCTTGAGTATGCCTCCCCTGCCTAGTTTCCCTTTTACTTCATTCATGTGAACCAGGTTCAGACCGTATAACGTTGATGCGTTGGCTTCGCTTTACAATAACTTCCACGGAGTTATTCTTTATTCCTTAAGATATCGTCAAGAGACATAACGGTTTTTTGTTTAGCACGTGATAAAATTTTACCGGGAAGAAATAGAAAACAATTAAAGTTCCCACGTTTCACTTTTCATTTTATTTAATTATCTTCTATTATTGGTGAAACAATAAGAAAGCAATTTAAATAGTAAAAGAACAATAACAAATAACAATAAGATGGGTAAAAAGTGTCCAAAAATCGTATTCACAATAATTCTAATTTTATTATTTTGCCTGGAAAAAAGCTCTTCTTGGGAACATCGCTATTAGTAGAAACATTTCCATAACGTATAAAGGCAAACAAAGGAATTCCCCCCAGACGATTTTTGTATTTATTTCACTTACAACAGAAATTACCCAATCCGCAGACGCCGATTTGGATGAAATTTTACATATATAAATGTGAGACATTTATTTTTACTTTAATGGGAGAGTCCCTCAAAGTTCCTAAAATAGGTGCAGAGAAAATCAGAGTATGCATATCGGGTTATGTTATATTATCGATATCGATGAAATTTTTGAAAATTTTCTTTTGGCCAAATTGAAGAAAAATAGTCAACAACGTCAATAATTTCAGCCATAATCTTTCAAGTACTCTTTAGACTCAAAATTCCTCTACTATTATTAACATTATATGTTTAATAGATATAAATATAAATATATATATAATAAAAATATTCATTGCCATTTTATTCAGCGACAAGATGATTTAGCTGAACTGCTCTTATAATTTTTAAGTTTTATTATTTAGGTTCATGATCTACTTACTCAAGCACAAGGAAGGCTTGGCATTCAGAACCGTTATGCAACATAATAAGGCTGCCCGCCTCGTACAATTAATTCGTTGCAGTCCGCAGACAATGCCACAATTTATAAATGATTATCACGAAGTTCAACATCAAGCAATTTTAATCGTTTACACATTAATGGAATTAGATGATCAGTGGATTCCAACACAAATAGATATAGTAAATGCTTTAAAACTTTTGTGGCAGAAAAATTTATATAAGGTAAGATTAATTATAAAATTCTTTTAGATTTTATTCACTTTTTTTATTTATAGACCAATGAAACTAATGTCGTATGTGATTTGTGGCATTTAGTTGGAAAAATTTTACTTTTCTATTTTTCACATAACACCAATGACATTGATCTACTCTTCCAACTTTTACGAGCACTTTGTCTGCATTTTATTCCCGATTTCCATTTTTTGAAGGATTTTTTGCAGAACACAGTTGCGCAAAGTTATACAGTAGACTGGAAAAGAAAGGCTTTTTTCCACTTTGTGGAGAATTTTAATAATCCTAATTTATCTGAAGAGCTCAAAGCAAAGGTGGATTTTGTTTTATGTTTCTGTTATAACAACTTAATAATAAGGGCAACATTTTACAACAGATACTGACGGCTGTTTTGATACCATGTTTTGCTGTAAGCTTTGATAAAGGCGAGGGTAATAAATTAATTGGTGCACCCCCTGCTCCATACCAGGAAGATGATAATAATGTTGTATCTGTTTTTATTAGTAAAGTATGAGCTACTTTTTAAGTTCGAAATCCCTTTTCTAAATTTTTTCCCTTCGAAGGTATTTGATCCTGAAAAACCATTTGCCAATGATGATGCCGTGCGAATAGCTTTACTTCAATTTGCATGTTTGCTTGTAGAACGTGCTTCACCACACATTCATGATGGCGATGCTAATAATAAACGTCAAGGAAATAAACTGAGAAGGTTAATGACATTTGCGTGGCCTTGCCTTCTTAGTAAAAATTGCGTGGATCCGACAGCGAGATACCATGGACATTTGCTTTTATCACACATTATTGCAAGGCTTGCTATTCACAAGAAAATTGTCCTCCAAGTTTTTCATTCCTTGCTAAAAGGGCATGCCTTAGAGGCCAGACCAGTTGTGCGTCAAGCACTTGAGGTACTCACTCCCGCAATGCCACTTCGTATGGAAGATGGCAATACAATGCTTACGCATTGGACCAAAAAAATAATTGTAGAAGAAGGCCATTCCATGCAACAACTGTTCCATATTTTACAATTAATTGTTCGGCATTATAAGGTAAATTAGTATATGTATGGATATATATTTGTATATATATATATGTTAATGTGCAGGTTTACTATCCAGTGCGACATCATTTAGTGCAACACATGATTAGCTACATGCAACGATTAGGACTCCCTACAACTTCTTCTTTGGATTATAGAAAGCTCGCTGTAGAATTGGCAGAAGTTGTAATAAAGTGGGAACTTCAACGTATTAAAGAAGAATCGAATGGCTTTGATGAAGACGATGGAAGTAATTCGGGAGATATTAAAATTGGTCCAGCTGGCGCACCAAAACGCACTTTTTCTGATGATTCAAATGAAATGCGAAAGAAAATGGCTACAGGAGATACAATACCTCAACAACAAATCATGCCAGGTTAGTCAGAGTTAGAGAATTCCGAGTTATCTTATCTTATAATTAAGATTAGATAGGATATAATTAATGATTATATAATTAAAGGAACATCTAGCGGAACTCAAAAATTGGAAGGTGCTAGTAGGCCGATAGACAAAATTCATTGCGATACAGTCCTGAATTTCCTTATACGGCTTGCTTGTCAAGTAAATGATGCTCAACCGACTCCTGGAGTAGTTTCTTCAGGAGAAGGCTTATCGCGCAGGTAATATGTAAATTTAATTCTATTCATTTTAATTGGTAAACATTATAATTAACTCGATTTTTGCCTGTTACAAGCGTCTTAGATTTCAACCCTTTAACATACGAACTTGGAATTTAGTACTTTTTATAATTTTTATTGCGCAGCTAATTTATGTGTCAATTTCTGTGACAAAGTCAGTTCAACGAGAATTGTACATAGATTCGAATGAATACTTAATCGTCCTGCTGTACTTTTTTTTAGATGAACTTAAAAACATTAATTAGATTTAGAACATGAGGAAATAATGCAATTCCTCATGAGTGTTTTAGGACCGAACTATAATTAACTGATTTTTTATACCAAGCTCAACTGAATTCCGGAATTTAGATTGCGGTTTTCTGTTACATTTAAAGTATAAAACAAACTTAGCGGCATGGATGGGAGCACAGCTTTCTGGGTTTGATGTAATTAGATATAGCCGATAAATCTTGTAGTTTGAACAAGTTCAGTGGAGGTTGGTTTGTTATACTTAGATTGTGCTTCATTCGAAGTTTGTCAAAACTTCAATTGAATACAGTTTTATCAAAATTTCATATAAACAAAGTCGAAGTTGATCAATTTTAAAAAATACGCCATACATTTCGGTTCTATTATTATAGCTTATCAATCAACATATAATTTTAAATACCAAACCCAAAATCAACATATAATTTTAAATATTTATTTGTAAATTCTTAAATTACTACACTGCAATCAATACATTGCTACTTTGACGTGTTAGAGAGAAATTGAAAACTTCAGGAAAGTTCCTAACACTATATATCATACTATAGTATAAATACCATACAAGGTTATACCTAAACATAGAAACTGGCTTTTGATCCTTTAGAAACGTTTTTAACTTTCCGCAAATCAATGATCAATGTTACATCAGGCTCTGGGGTCTTTTCCGACTCAAATCGAGATTATTATATTTTTCTATATTATTTTTCTCAATAAAGTTATTATAAGGAAAGAGTCAAAAAATCTTGCTTTTACTAAAAAACAGACTATGAGTTTAAAAAGACCCTAGGGGCCTTACTGTGATTTTTTTAAGGGGCGAATTTTGGTTAAAACATGAATATAATATGTATGCACCATTGCTCCGCTACGATTATAATTGTATTTTAATAAGCATCCAAATTCGAATTTTAATTTAATTATCAAAACAAACCTATTACTAAAGTATTAAGTTGTTATTGTTTGTTGACAGATGTGTGATGCTCTTAAAAATGGCAATGAAACCTGATGTTTGGCCCCAGCCATTTGATTTAAAACTTGGTTGGATGGATAAAGTGTTTGCTAGTATTGAAACACAGCAAGCAAATTTTGGAAACATCTGCACAGGACTAGAACTATTAACATTTTTATTAACAATATTAAAAAAGGAGCATATTCTATCCATAATTCGTCCCATACAACGTGGATTATCGGCATGTGTTACCTGCCAAAACACTAGAGTTATAAGGCTCATGCATGCACTTTTATCCCGTTTGATGAGCATCTTCCCAGCAGATTCTCATCACAAGCACGAGGAACTTGAAACACTTTACTCTACTGTAAGCAAGATGATTCTTGATGGATTAACGTCTTATGAGAAAAATCCTCAACCAAATCCTTCTCTGCTGTTTGGAACTCTTATGATTCTTAAGGCATGCTGTATTAATAATCAAAGCTACATAGACAGGTTAATGATGCCTTTCATGCGTCTATTAAACAAGTTAACAAAAGATCACTTGAATGGTGTTACTACATCTACAAATGTTGGCCAGGTCGAAGGTGGATCTTTGGCTTTGGAACTATTAATTTTATCTTTGGATTTAGTTAAAAATCGCGTTGTTGTGATGGGTGTTGAAATACGGAAACTTTTCATCGGCAACTTGCTTGTGGGACTGATAGAGAAAAGTACGGATGTAAAGGTAAGAATAATTGTATCACAATCAATCCTTTTCTAAGAATTGGAGATATTGTATTTTTAAAATTCCTAACATCATATATCTGCCGATAAGACAAAACGTGATTAAATTGATGGACCAATTTAAATGAAATTTGAAATTTCGAGGGGATATTTCTAGACATATGATTAATTTTAAAATGAAAACTATTTGTTGTACAAAAAACTCGTAAAACTTTCGATGGCAGTAGTTATTATACGCGCAGGAATATACTATAAAATTATTATTAAAAATTTGCCCTGTATTCTGTGATTTTGTCGGGGAATAGGCTCAGAAAGTGGACAATTGTGAAAGGAATGTAGTTAATTTGGAATACAGAAGTCATTCAGGCACTAATATAAAAGCTTTGAACCATACAATGACCATCCGGAGGACGGAAAGCATAAAAATGATCGGTTCTTTCGAGAATTCTTCCCTAGTTTAATAAAAGTTCCATGAGTCTAAAGTTCGATAAATTAATTGATTTGTTATTTTTCCGGATCAGAATAAGTTTACAAATTTTGCAGGCTGACGAAAAGTATCCGTTATTATCCACTTCGTATAAATGTGTGGGTTCCTTTACTCTGTAAACTTCCCTGTAGAAATTTGCGAATATGTCCAGGATATCAGGTGCATCCTTGAGGAGGGTGCCGCCCTTCTTTAATTCCTTAGGATTTCCTGTGCCCACGATGTTGAAGGGTTCTTTGAAATCCTTGGGACCCAGTTTGATATTTAATATGCTGTCACGAGATTTTTAATCCATATGAATAAAGACCCTGTCCCGAATGATTTTTTGAGGCAGCTGACGCGCGCTCGAACAGTAGGAAAATATTGAAAATAACTCTGTGGTGACCCAAGTAAGAATCTACGGTATAGCAATCAGTGGCCAAGAAGAAATCCAGCCCGAAGCATCTAGAGGGAACGGTAGGTAATCGTGAGAAAATGATCTGTAAGCAGGAAGGTTGTCTGTTTTTGTCAATCCAGGCGTTGAACCTGTTACTGGAGTTATTGGAGGTGGAGACCCGCAGTTTCTGTGCCTGGCATTTCAGTCCCCTCTGATGATAGTGAAGTCATACTGGTTCTCCTCATCATTGATTAAATTCAAGTCCTGATTCGGACTCGCCTCAATCTCGACCAGAAGTCTCCTAGGCCTGTCCCTGATTTTAAGTTTTATGCTGACCAAGATCAAGGGTCAAGAGGATCGAGGATTGATGTTGATGCGATCAAAGCTGAGCTCGTCCTTATAAGAGATGCCACTTTCCTGTCCCACGTCTTCACGAAGTATAGCCTGGAAAGAAAGCTCTGTATTTAGATGAAAATTTTGTTTCGGAAACAAGTGTGAAAATTGATGAGTGCTCGCACAGCATACCGAGTAGCTCCATAACTACTATAATTATGAATAAGGAATTGGGAGTTTATTTCCAAAAATTTTATCAAGGTTTTAGCGATGGCAGAGTCCAGCAAAAAGTAAAATGTAGGCCGTATGTTTAGGAAGTCTTTCCTGGGCCTGGGTAAAAGGGTGACCCAAGGGGTGGGTTTAGGTGTCCTGGCATCCCCGAATTTCTTGTAACTTTGGCAGCACCGGTAGTTGGAGGTATGATTGGACTGGCCACAGATATTATTACAGGACCTAGGAGCTTCCGCCTTCAAGGGCCTAGCTGGCCTTCCACTATTAATGGGCAAGTGCCTATAATACTGGCATACATTCCCAACGGAAAAACCTAAATCTGATGACCTCGGCAATGTTCGAAATCAGGGAAACTTTAAAGGAAAGATATTAAGGTTTTTAGAGTTTTTACTATAAAACTCAGTGGAGAATCTTGTGACTCTAGGGGGTTGGAGATTTAGAAAGAGCTCATTGAACTCATCCTCAATATCCGCGGGTTCGTATGCCTCATGTATGCCCTTGAGAAAAACACTGATAGACTTCTAATCCCGGGAGGAATAGTTGTAGTACTCAACTCCGTTGCTCTTAAAGATAACGACTAACTTCCTTCATATAATATTACACTTACAGGTGATTTTACTTGAGCCGTTTTTAAAATTTGTAATTGTATTCTTAAAGTTATGCTCATTTAAAGGTTTGTGAACAGTTTTAATATTACAAAATTTAACAATAATAGGGGGAATCTTATCTTTAGGGTTTTTTGGGACTTTAGGTAAATTCTTGCTCAGCTCTGGGCCAGGTATTGTGCCTTTGCCAGGTCTAGCACGTATTGAAATTGCGGGTAGCATAGGGGATTTGTAAATAAGTGTGATTGTACCGAGGTGGGATCCTGCTACATACAGCACTTTTATTTTAGATTTGGGAGGCGCCTTGCATCCTAGCCCACTGTGGCCCTCTTAATACTATGCTTGGAGCGCATTCGCGGCGCCCTCGCCCTGCCGGGCCGCGCGATGGAAGATTATATGCCCACAGTACCCCCGAGCTCCTTATCTTGTAATAAGTTTAAAAGTAGGCAGCGAGCAGACCGGAAACTTAAACAAAAATTCACTCGTTGGCAATACTTAATAAGATAATTCAATCTTAAAATCTTTAAAATGACACAAACGTACTTTCCCTCTATTACGTACAATTTCACAACTTTACTATGATAAAACCTCACTCTTCGAAGGCTCAATTTGAAGTCCCCGGAAAATGTCAATTAGCACTCTGAAGTCAATATACGGCTTTGTTTATTTAAGGATTTATCTGGATTTCAATTACTTATCATAATAAAAACTAACTTACGTTCTAATAGAACACAAATTCATTTGGGTTGAATTTGCAAATTGTAGATGCAATAGTATGAAGATACACATACAAAAATAAGCGATAAGTGTTTTATTTGACTTAAGCTTATGACTGATATCGAAGCACTTCTTTCATTTAATATTATTGGTTAGAATATCTGAAATGTTACGATCTTAAATTGTATTAATTAAACTTAAAAATGCATCATAGTTGAACTATTTACTGAATAATTAAAATTATTTTAATGTTTAGATAATCTTCACACATATTACCATTGAAGATTAATTCTACTAATATATTAATTTAACAATTGTCGCTTCTTTATTTTGTTTCACAGATAATGAAATCGATTGTGAAGATGATTGAAGATTGGATGAAGAATAAAAACCCTCCTGTTACTGTAACCCAAGCTCCAACTTTGCGTGAAAAGTCAATTTTATTAGTAAAACTAATGCAGTATGTTGAAAAACGATTTGCAGATGATCAGGAGTTAAATGCACAGTTTTTGGAATTAATCAATTATATATACAGGGATGATCAGTTCAAACAAACTGAACTAACATCTAAATTAGAAGCCGCGTTTTTGGCAGGTTTGAGATGCAACCAACCAAATATTCGTGCCAAATTTTTTGAAATATTCGACGGATCCATGAGGCGACGTTTACATGACCGTCTACTGTATATAATTTGTTCACAAGCTTGGGATTCTATTGGTCCTCACTACTGGATTAAGCAGTGTATTGAATTGTTAATATTGACAGCAAACAAAACAACACAAATACAAAATGCTAATGAAAACCATTTGCTTCCCAGCATTTCATCAGTTATTAATTATGCCGACTCCGATGAAAAAAAGAATTTTGTTATATATACAACACCGCAAAATGATTCTCCAGATATAGCTGAATCTCTAGAGGAAAAAGAAGATGTTTTTGACATGGATCTTAGCATTGATTCAAATATATCTAGAAGAGAAGATAGTGAAAAACTTGTTCCTAACCGACAAGCAGCTATAACAAGGCTTATTAACAGGCAGGCTGAATTTTTAGAAGCCAATCGCAAAATTCGCACAGAACAACTTTTGATAGCTACAGCCCAACTTTGTCATATGGACACGGATCTTGCAGAAAGGATTTGGTTGGATGCATTTCCAAGGCTATGGTCTATATTGGATGAAGGACAACAGCAAGCCGTAATTCGAGAGCTAGTACCTTTTCTGTCATCAGGAACACATGTCATACAAAAAGATTGTTATCCGAGTGCACTTAATACCTTTGTGGAAGCTTTAACACTTTGTCAACCGCCTATTTATATTCCGCCCAATCTAATAACATACCTTGGAAAGGCATATAATCTTTGGCATCGAATGACTCTAATGCTCGAAGAAATGGCTCTTGATTGGCCAACCAAAAAAGAAAAGTACCAGGAAAATTCTGACATGGATATTGGAGAATATGATTTAATGGAAAATCCCAATTCTCCTATTTGTGATCCCCTATCTCAGATGTACTCAGCTTTACATGAAGAAGACCTATGGGCGGGACTGTGGCTGAAATATGCAAAATACGCAGAAACGAATACAGCTATTGCGTATGAACAAATGGGTTTTTTTGAAGAAGCTCAAGGAGCCTATGACTTAGCTATGACGAAATACAAGCAAGATGTTGCTAACGGACCTGCTGTAATCGATATTAATAGTGAACTACAGCTTTGGGAAAATCACTGGATAAGGTGTGCTAAAGAACTCAATCAGTGGGATATACTTCTTGATTATGCTCAATCTTTTAAAGAAAAAAAATCTTTTCTAATAATGGAGAGTGCTTGGAGGGTTCCAGATTGGAATCTTATGAAGCAAGCTTTAGTTAAAGTAGAGCAAACAAGTCCAAAAATGGAAGGTTTTAAAGTTAATTTATATCGTGGCTTTTTAGCTATATTAAATCAAGAGGATCAACAATTGGCTAATGTTGAAAGATATGTGGAACTTGCTTCTGGACTATGCATGAGAGAATGGCGACGCTTACCCCATATTGTCTCTCATATTCATTTACCTTATCTACAGGCCGCACAACAAATTATGGAATTACAAGAAGCGTGCCAAATTCATCAAGGACTGATTCAATGTCGTACGTCTTCTCTTCATGACATGAAAGCTATAGTAAAGACCTGGCGAAATCGCCTTCCTGTAATAGCTGATGATTTATCTCATTGGAGTGATATTTTCACCTGGAGACAGCACCATTATCAAATCATAAAGCAACACCTTGAACAGCAATCAGAGCAAGGTAACCAGACGATGCTTGGAGTGCATGCTTCTGCTCAAGCAATAATACACTTTGGAAAAATTGCTAGGAAGCACAATTTAACAGGTGTCTGTCAAGAAACACTTTCCCGTATTTACACAATTCCTTTCGTGCCCATAGTTGATTGTTTCCAAAAAATTCGACAGCAAGTAAAGTGCTACTTACAAATGGCATATGTTAGTGGGAGGAATGAACTTAATGAAGCCCTTGAAGTAATTGAATCAACAAATGTTAAGTATTTTTTACGGGAGAGAGAAATGATAGCGGAATTTTACGCCATGAAGGGACTCTTGCATTCACAAATTGGAAATTCGGAAGATGCTAACAAAGCTTTCAGTGCAGCTATACAACTTCATGATGAATTAACAAAAGCTTGGGCATTATGGGGTGATTATCTTGAAGCATTGTTTACTGCTCAAGACCCACCTCGTTTAATGGAAATTGGTACTGATGCTGTGGTAGCACTTTTACATGCCTGTAGACATCAGAATGAAAGCAAAACTCGAAAATGTCTTGCCAAAGTTCTTTGGTTGCTTTCATACGATGATGAGAACTCAACTCTTATGAAAGCTCTCGAAAAATATGCTAATGGTGTACAGCCTCTTCATTGGCTCCCATGGATTCCTCAACTTTTATGCTGTTTATTGCAATATCAGGGTACTGTCATTCTGAATCTTCTGAGCCAGGTTCGTCATGAAAATATATTTTGTCTAATTTAAATTTTGTTTTATACTAATAATAATAACTATTGTTTAATTACTATTAAATTTTTCACTCTGTTTTGTAGGTCGGACGTATGTATCCGCAAGCCGTTTATTTTCCACTTAGATCTCTTTACTGCACACTTAAAATTGAACAAAAACATAAAAGTTCAGAGCAAGCAATTTTGGCAAATAAAATGCAGGCTGGGGTAGTTATTTAGTATTTATTAAATTGAAAGTAGTATTTTTAATTCTATATTTGAAGCAAACGGGAGATGGGCAACAAACATCACCTACAGAAATTCAACAACAAAGTCCTCAACACTCCCAACAAATGCAAGGAGCAACAGCAAGTCAGCAACAGCTTTCACAAGGCATGGGCGCATCTACTGGCCCCACAATCAAAGCTACACCACAAATGTGGCGTTGCTCTAAAGTGATGCATGTTCAACGTGAGATCCATCCTACAATTGTCAGTTCCCTTGAAGGTATTGTTGATCAAATGGTATGGTTTAGAGAAAATTGGTATGAAGAAGTATTGCGGCAACTTCGTCAAGGACTGATCAAATGTTATGCAATTGCATTTGAAAATCGAAGTAATGTAACTGAGGCTACTATTACTCCGCATACCTTACATTTTGTAAAGAAATTAAAGTCTACTTTCGGTATAGGAATCGGTAAGTTAGTTTGAAAATTGCAGAAAAGTAATAATTCAAATTTTACTATATACTTTTCTAGACAATATATCAAGCTCTGTAGCTTCAACATTTGCTACGGCTTCTTCGGATCCTCTAGCCCGAAGAGCACAAGCCACTGTTCAAGATCCAGTATTTCAAAAGATGAAAGAGCAGTTTATAAATGAGTTTGATTTTTCGCAACCAGGAGCTATGAAATTGCATAATTTAATCAGCAAATTGAAAAAGTGGATTAAAATGCTGGAGGCCAAAACCAAAACCCTGCCAAAATCCTTTCTTATTGAAGAAAAGTGCAGATTTCTTTCAAATTTTAGTCAGAAAACAGCTGAAGTCGAATTGCCTGGAGAATTTCTTTTACCGCACCCTCCACATTATTACATCCGCATAGCAAGATTTATGCCACGAGTGGAAATTGTTCAAAAGCACAATACAGCTGCTCGAAGACTTTACATACGCGGAACAAACGGCAAAATATATCCTTATTTGGTAGTAAACGATTCCGGTTTAGGAGATGCTCGTAGAGAAGAAAGGGTTCTTCAGTTACTCAGAATGCTAAATCATTATCTCGCCAAACAAAAAGAAACTTCGCGAAGGTTTTTGCATATAACTGTTCCTCGGGTAGTTCCAGTATCACTTCAAATGAGATTGGTGGAAGACAATCCAGCCAGCGTATCGCTTCTTGATATCTATAAGAACGGTTGTAATAAACTTGGTATTGAACATGATACTCCTATTGCCAGATATTATGAACGATTAGCAGAAGTGCAACCTAGAGGATTGCAGACTACATATATATTACGTGACATTTTACGTGAAGTGCAGAATGTTATGGTGCCCAAAACTTTGCTCAAAGATTGGGCTACAAAAAATTTTAGGTCTCCAGTAGATTATTGGCAATTCAGAAAAATGGTAAGATACATGTTTTATTTATTTATAAATGTTGTTTACTAAGTTGTTGTTTATAGTTTACTTTACAGTTGTCTCTTGCATGTGTTTGTGAGCATGCTCTTCACCTAACACGTTTAAATGCAGATATGATGTACTTGCATCAAGATTCTGGCCTGATGAATATTTCTTACTTTAAATTCGATGTGGACGATACTACTGGTGAATTGGACGCCAGTCGTCCAGTGCCATTTCGACTCACTCCAAACATCACAGAGTATTTGTCTACAATTGGAATCAATGGTCCGTTCACAGCGTCTGTTGTTGCGACAGCGCGTTGTCTTGTTCATCCCAATTTCAAGCTATTATCAATTTTGCGAGCAATACTTAGAGATGAAATTATTGCTGTCCATAAGAAACGTATTAAAGATGAAAAGCCAGTAATCGATCCTAATGGCGAAATTCCACAAGAGTCCTTTCCAGAAGCTGATATGGCAAATATTATAAACGTTGTGAATAAGGCAGCATCCGCAATTATTTGTAGACTTAATAATATTTCATATTTTGACAATCTTGAATCAAATAAGATGGCGGCTTTAGTACAAACAGCAACTAATTCTGACAACCTTTGTCGTATGGATCCAGCATGGCACCCATGGTTGTAAAGCCAATTATTTATTTTGATATACTGTAGTTAATTTTTAAGCAGAAAGTAGTTCTGTTTATTCATCATATAATGAAAATGTAACAATTTAGTTGAAGTTGGCTTTTTAAATATAATAAGTGAATGAGTAAGGAAGTGTTATATTTATTGAGATATGAAATAGGTGTCAACTCAAAGGATATAATAAGGTAATTGGATGGAATCGGCTACAAAAAGGTAGGAGTCGAATGGCCATGATGGTCCTATCTTAATATTGTCAATTTATCAATTCCCGCGAATTTACCATATGTAATAGTTCGATGTAGTTTTATAATTAAAACAAAGATTCTTCCTTCTTTTTCGAGGTCTTCGCTCAAATATGAAATTAAATATTTTCGATAATAATCAACAAAACTTTTAATTATATGAGTTAACGTCGCTAACATCAAAATGCAAATTTTATTATCGCCGAGTTCCCACACCGATGCACGCAATCAACAAGTGCAATAGCACCTCGCGGCACCCAACACCTCTGCGACACCTTTCGCGGAAACCTACGTCAGAACATTTGAATCTGCTGACACCATTCCTACAAAATGATGAAATTAAAATGTGGGAAGCTATTTTAGACGAAAAAATGATCTTCAAGAATAAGAATTTAAGAAAACGAACATCCAAATGATTTCCACGATTTATTCTGGCAAAGTTGATCGTAAAACAGGGGTTGCAATAAAAAACAATCAATGTTATAATACAATACAATGAATACAGTCACTTCTCGCCTTACGATAGGGTTCGGTTTCACAACTTCGGTCGTAAGTCGTAAGTCGAATTTCACACAAAAATAAATATAACTATAATAGACGTATGTACACCAAAATTAATAGCTTTTATTTCAGATTTTTAATTGATACATTTGTTTAATTTTTTTATGAAATTTTTTCATCGTAAGTACGAATGGTCGTAAGTCGAGGTAGTCGTAACTCGAGAAGTTACTGGAACTGGGAATAATGGCGATCTACAAAAAGCTGCCCCTAGTTATATATCAACGAGATATGCACCAACAAATTACCTGCCATCAAGACTCAGCGAACGAAAAAGTAGATTGCACCTCTCTAGAGTATGCGGAGCATACGCAGTCTATAAGGAATGCAGTGTACTGTGCATCCTGTAATATTCTTCTAAACATAGATACCTGTTTTGAAAAGTACTATTCATTAATAAACTAGGTACCGAAGATCACTTTTGTGTCATTAAACTTTATTTTTACTTGTTGAAGTAATTAATATTTGACCAAAAAGACAGATTTAGTTTAAGTAAAAGTTGTGTTGTTTTTCGACCAGATACACATCCCAATTCTGCTATAAGTGGTGAGTAAAATCAAAATCAAATTGAATCTGCATTGAAGGAAAATACTCTTGTTAAACTATTAAATTTCTTCTAAATGCACAAAGTCACCCGTGTTATGTAAAAGCGTGTTCACAATTGATAAATTAAGATAAATGTTTTCATGCTCCTTGTTCGGCATGAAAAGTGCACACTTTGTAGAAATATATAGGAAAGGAACTAATACAAATAAAATTCTGAACTTTCTGGTACTTTCATACTTTCTTGAACATACTTTTCTGGTACTTTCATACTTTCTTGAACATAAGAAAATTTAAACATTGATAGAATCGATACCAAAGGTGGGAGGATTGCTGTGCGAAGCTTGTGTCGCGGCGACTTTCGCAGCTACCGGAATTTTCAGACGTTTTAAAAAAAATCAATATATTTTCATAATCTAGAAAGGATTTTAGACCAAGCATGTAGTTTCTAATTTATAAAACAAAAGTTTCCAATATTTCTAGTTAATCTTAGTCTATTTCATAGAGAAAATTCTTATGAACATTTTAAGGCCAAGATCGTGTCAATCGCATAATTAGGGACAGGTACAAAATGTCTGCTAGCTTGGAAAAAGTCTTTTCGAGAAAAACTGGTACAAAGCAAGAGGAAAGACCCGAACAATAGGGAACTCCGCGCAAGTAACATGCTGTGAATCGGTCAATTTTAGCATTTCTATTTGAAAATGTTTCTACATTTTCTTGAAAATATAATCTTTTTTACCCTACAAGAGAGAAACCTGCTTTAAAGTAATAAGCCCGGTGAACTAAAACAAACAAGAAATTAATTCAAAATCTCAGTTTAACCGATACAAGATAAAACAATTTTTTGAAAAAGATGGCAAACATTTTTTTTTACTTTATGTGTAATGTTTACATTCCTTTATTGCGACCTACTCATTTCAGGGTCCAACTTAAAATTAAAACAAATTTTAACTTTGTACAAATTTAAACTTTATTTCAAAACCATTTTATCTCATCGGCTTTATATCTCAAGTTCACGCTCACTCCGCTCACGACGTACATCTTGTTTTTTTTGGCTACAAATCCCAATACAATACCCTTAATTGAGTTAAGAGAGGTAAGTATAGTGGTAGTGTGTTCTATGTTGCGTGGTGGCACAGCACTTGTCTATGTCAGCCGCGTTGGCAGCACCAGCGTTTACAAGAAATAGATGTGACAACTGACAGCTCAATCGAATTCGAATATCAAATAGCGAGACTTCCATGGAGAGCACAAAAGAGACAAGGATGCAAATAGTCGAAAGCTCCTTACGATTGGATTGGTAGAGCTTTCAAGTATCCCAAAGCTCTTGCTTTCATAAGTGGTTTGAAAGAGAAAGAAATTTCTCAAATGCATTCAAAAGGGTATGAGGAGTACAAATATTACTAGCAATCAGCTGACTCCAATTAAACATCTCAACTACGAATGTCCGAGGTGCATATTATCAAAAATTTCGCAACACGTTCTCAACTATGCTATAGTTCTTACCCACACATTCTCTCATATGGTGTAGTTCTGTGCAAGCAGCCAATGGAGATTAAGAAATGAAATCACGAAAAACAATACGTATGTAGAACCTGCCAGCCGTTAAATTCAAATGTCAAACTATTTTAGGGTTCTATGACAAATCTTTTAGGATTTTCTTATAAATTAATAAGACTGTAAGCAGTTTCGGAAATTTTAATGTAGTTTAGGTACTCCCCACCCACCCCCTGAACATATTCTTGTCATATTTGAGTTTTATTTCTTCGATTTACTGTAAATTAACAAATTTCTGATAAAAATTTTCTAATTACAAGAGCATTCTAAGCAGATATTTTGCCTAAGCTAATTTTCCATCAATGCGATCTAGCAAAATATCTAAACAAATTGCTGTCAAAAATTGTAAGCAAACCACCACATGGAAGATACACATGCCATATTACCTTTTAACATCTCCCAATTCTAGGGTAACAGCTTTTGCTAAGTGTACCTTTCCCCTTTCGGCATTGATCATTTTTACTTATAGCTTTTTCGCTGTCCATGAATTCTTACGCACTCCGACTTAATTTTTTTAGCGGTAAATTTTGCTCCTTATTATTCATACTTCGGCCAAAGTCGTCGAGCTAAACAGATGTAACTTTCCGAAGTGGCTAAAATGCGAAGCTCAACCAAGAGGTCCGCATATCAATAAACATTAATCCATAGAGACTTGTTTTACTAGTTGCATTTATCCTCTATACAGTTAATTCATTTACATGTGGTTTTAAAGTCTCCACAATTGGTGACCCCGAACGCTTGAAAAGTGAAACAACACCGAACGTTTGAAAAGTGACGCTACGCCAAACGGTTAAAACTGAAGTGAAGCCATACTTTAATACAAACAAACTTTTCAATGACTTTTACGGAAGAGACTCCAACCCCGCATTATATCGCTGCATCAGCTTCTGCAAGCGGAGCCACGACTAGCGTGTTTCGCTGCATGTTGGCATGCAAGCCGGAGCAAATATACCGGCTTTCTGGAAACATGAACCAGAACTATGGTTCATACACGTGGAAGCCCTTTTTCACACGCGGAGAGTAGTTACCGACGAGGAACGTTGTTTTGTGATATTCTCAGCGCTGGAAACGCCTGATGTTTTGACTAGAGTATCACAATAACTTGGCGTCGACATATCCTTCAAGTTCTGTTTTCCCTTTGGTATATTTCAAACAATAATCCCTAATTTTCACTAAGTACAAAATCTGCTTAGTGTAATTTCAGTGAACATAAGAATTGTTGAATTGTCTTAGATAACTGACAGAATACAATATATCTGACTTATCTAATACTGCCAATATATCAAGCTGCCTAACAATTTTTGGTATACTAATTTATTCTCTTCTCTTCTTTAATTTCAACTTACTTTCTTACATTACATTGATGTATCTACAGTATTACAATTAAACATACCAAATCGTTTTGACAATTGTTTATTATAATGCTGCTAATTAACAGTGATAACATTTGAATTTTTATCAACTTTAAATTTCATTCCCAAGTATTTTAGTTGACCTAAACCTTTCATTTTAAATTTGGAACTTAATGCATTTTTTGCAAACTCTGTTTTCGAATCATTATTTGAAAAAATTAGGAAATCCACAACATATATTCCAATAATAATCTTTTTCTTTTTTTCATTATTATGGTTTTTAATATAAACACAAGACTCTAACTTACTTTTACAATATCCAAGATCACTTAAAGTCTTGTCTACTCTTTGACACAATGCAAGAGAAAATTGCTTCAAACTCTATACAGCGTTTTTCAATTTTAAGACTTTGATATCACAGTTTTTGGTAGGAAAAATTTCAGGGAGACGCATAAAAATGTCTCCCTTAAAATAACTATTAAGACGTCCAGATGGATGATTCTTGCTTTGCTTCTGTGGACTCCCCCATTGCGTCTATAGTTTCCAATAAAACGCTGACAGTCTCGTTCTTCTTATTAGGTTTTTCTGTTATGATCACATCTCTACTGATTAATACAAGGTTTTTACTAGGATCGTATATCTAATAACCCTTCACATTTTCTGAAACATCCACAAGGATGTGTCTCTTCGACTTCTTGTCCCATTTCAGCCTTTTTTTTTCTTTAGCACATGTACCATGACAGCTTCCGAAAACGCGAATGTGTCCTGAATCTTGTTGTTGGTTATCAGCTCTCAAGATTTTTATTTTCTTGTTCTGGTGATTCTCTGCCTTCGATTAAATTCTTTAAAATATAAATAGCCTAGCACTTTGCTTTTCTTTTTTAAAATATACATGATGGTTATTCTGCTATAGTCATCAACAAGTAATATGTGTACGTATACCACATCGTTCTCTATGAAATCATGTTGTATTTCGCGGTTCCAGTTTATTCTACGTAATTCTGGAATGCAGTTTGCACTTTCAGGTTCAACTATGGAATTATCATATATGTATGTGGGAGTCAGAGCAGCCGACTAATCCCGCGCTAAAGACCGTTAATCCGTAATGTAAACTTTGAGCCTAGCTCAAGTCCAGTGCTGCGGGTTCTCCTTCTTCTTTGCCAAGCTGCCGCCGAGAGAAATTCAATGTGCTGACCGTGCCGATATATTTTTTCTTAACTTTATTCCTAATCATAATTCCTAATCATACCGTTTCATTACTAATATTTTAATTATTTTAATAAAGTGAATTAACTAAGTTTGGCTTTTCTCTCCCGTCCCGACAATTAAATGGTGTCAGAAGTGGGATAAGAATAGTATGTGCGCGTTAAAAACTAAAAAAATTAATTCGTGCTAGCAATAAAACTCGTGGGTTAGGAGGTGAAATTTTGCTGCCTTTTTTCGAAAAGTTAAAAATAGATTTAGACTTTGTGCTGTGGAAGTGGACAAACTTTGCTGCCTTTTCCCAAAAAAAAAACACTGTGGTATTGATTAAATTGATTAAATTCGGGAGCGTGAGTGTGGATTTAGTAAAGTGAGAAAGTGTATCATGCCCCAAACAGCGGGAGGTGTTTCGCGCCGCTGGATGAATTTTGATTGCTAAGCTGGAAAGAAGGCGGTTTAATAAACCCAATAAAATTATTATTAATTTCTAAACTGAGTAAGCTGGTGGACCGGTAAGTGACCAATTTATTTATTTTTGGGATCGTATTCACATATTAGAGGGATAACTATGCTTAATGGTTCGTCGAGAAGGTTCTGCCGCATATGCTTGATTCTGAAGATCTTTGAAAATTTAAACGATCACGAAAATTCTAACAAGTAATTTAAAACATTTTCACATTTAATGGTATTGTATGGATAATTTGCGCAAGCTAACCGTGGCAGAATTACAACAATTGCTTCGCGAAAAAGGATTGTCGTATAATTATCGCTTAAAAGAGGATCTGGTTCAAAGATTAGCGAGTTCCATTGCAAGAGCTGCAGAACTAAGGGAAAGTATCGTTAATCGAGAAAATTTAGAAATGGCTAAAGAAGGGAAGGGAGTTTTTACGAACAATTTCGTTTTCCAAGATGTCGAAGAATCTTTAAGTAAATTTTGCGACGAATCCGGTAAATCATTTCCAGTATGGGTAAAAGAATTTGAAGAAATTGCCACCGTATGCAGCTGGAATGACGTCCAGAAATATCTTTATGCTAGGCGACTACTGATTGGTGCTGCGAAATTAGCGATAGATTCGTCAATCAACATTACTAGCTGGGACAAACTCAGAAAAATGTTAGAAAAGGAGTGTGGGGATAAGCCAAATTGTCTGGATATCCATAAGGCCCTACAGAGTAGGAAGAAAAAGTCCAGTGAAACTTTTTTGGAATATATTTTCACTAAGAAGCAAATAGCAAGTAGAGGAACTTTCGATGAGCAATCGCTTGTAGCGTATATTATTTCGGAAATGAAGGTGAAGAACTACCAAGACGCATCAAGTTTCGAAGAAAAGGTGTTTTAATTGCGGTTCTAAATTTCACCTGACTGCAGAATGTCCGAATAAGTCAAAAGGAACCCGATGTTTTAACTGCAAAGATTTTGGACACATATCTTCGGGTTGCCGGAAATCTAAAACGGAGGAAACTAGTGCAGCTCCTAAGAAAGTAAATTTACTATCCTCCCTTGATATGACAATATCAGTGAATATCGGCGGAAGAGATTTTACCGCTCTTTTAGACACTGGGAGTGATGTTTCTTTGGTACGAAAATCGGTTTATGACTCAGTTAGAAGAAATTGCGCTGACAGTTGTGGGAATTCCGTTGACTGGTTTTGGTGCTAGTTTGAAAAGTACATTAGGTTCATTTCTTACCATTCTTGTTATAAATAACTTTAAGTATTCATCGCGTTTGCACATTGTGCCTCACGCATGGTTGCCTGAAGATGTACTTGTTGGTAAAGACATCTTAAAGTACGCAAAGGTTATCATTGAACGTGGCAAAGCTACTTTATACAAAGAACAGGAAGAAGAAAAGAAAATCCTTTGGCAAGTATCGACGTGGTACAGCTAAGAAAGGAAGAAAAACCGGAATGCATAAAGATAGTAAAAGGCAGTCAATTTTATGAAGAACTCCGAGATATGGTCAAGCAGTATCGCCCAATCTGACCCGAACGGTCGTGCATTCGAATGAAAACTCTGTTAGAAGACGAGCTCCCTGTATATCAAAAACCGCGCAGGCTGGCACCTATGGCAAAGGAAATAGTCAGGGAAGTGAAGCACTGGCTAGCTGATAGTGTTGTCCAAGAAAGCAATTCCGATTTTGCAAGCCCCGTCGTATTGGCGCGTAAGAAAGATGGAAGTTATAGGCTTTGCGTAGATTATCGAAAACTAAACTCTAAGGTTGTAAAAGATAGGTTTCCGCTGCCTAATATGGAAGACATAATTCAAAGCCTGTACCACGCTAAAGTATTTACTACATTGGATTTGAAAAACGGATTTTTCCATGTTGACATAGACGAAAGTAGTCGCAAATATACTGCATTTGTCACACCAGAGGGGCATTACGAATTTTTAAAAGTCCCATTTGGTCTTTGTAATTCACCAGTGGTTTTTCAAAGGTTTGCTAATGATGTTTTTCAAAATTTAATTCAAAACGGAACTGTGTTAGTTTATTTGGACGATGTTATTATTCCCGCGAATGATGAGAAAAAAATGTACTCATAGTGAAATGGGAAAAATATAAGTTCATACAAAAAAGGCTCGAGTTTCTCGGGCATATTATTGAGGCCGGCAGCATTAAACCCTCAGTCGATAAAACAAAGGCAGTAGTTGGGTTTCCTACCCCAAAAAGTTTAAAGCATGTTCAAAGTTTTCTGGGACTCACGGGATTTTTTCGAAAATTTATACTCAAATATTCGCTGATTGCTAAGCCGCTTACAGACCTAACGCAGAAAGACGCACGGTTCAACTTCGGTCGCGAACAGCAAGACTCATTTAATCTGTTGAAGGATATCCTTTGTAAAGCTCCGGTACTTAAATTATTTAGACCTACGTTTGAAGCTCAACTCCATACCGATGCGAGTAAAGAAGGCTATGGTGCTGTTCTCCTTCAAAAGCACGACGATGATCATTTTCATCCTGTAGTATACCTAGGCTTTAAGACGACGAAATTTGAAAGGAATTACTCTAGCTACGAGCTTGAGGTCTTAGCCATAGTCAAATCGCTGAAAAAATTGAGGATGTATACTTGGTCTTAAATTTAGCATATACACGGACTGCAAAGCTTTTCAGTTAACCATGAAGAGAACAGAGTTGTGTAGCCGCGTAGCACGATGGGCTCTGTTTCTGGAGGAGTACGATTGCACTATGAACCACCGACCTGGAACTAATATGAAACATGTTGATGCACTCAGCCGCTACCCTACCGTTCTACCAATTGAAGATGGTTTGCTTTCGAGAATTCGAAACGCACAACATGACGATGAGTATTGCCGTCTTCTCACGACAATCTTGAAAAATAAACCCTATGAGGATTTTTTAATACGAAGCGGTGTGATATATAAGTTGGTCAAAGGGAGATATTTACTCGTCCTACCAAAATTGTTGCAGAGAGAAGTGTTATGAAAAATACACGAAGAGGGTCACGCGAATGTAAGAAGAGTTATCGCTATCGCTGAACAGGAATATTACATAACCAAACTGGACAGAAAGGCAACAGAGGTAGTTAGCAATTGTGTTGCCTGCATTCTGTCTTCAAGGAAACAAGGAAAGTAGATGTACTGTTGCACACCCTTTACTTAGACCACCTTGGACCTTTACCGTCGACGTTGAAAAATTCTAAATATCTTTTCGTCGCAGTTGATGGATTCACAAAATTTATTTGGATTTATCCGGTGAAAACGATCACAGCCGATGAAATTGTGCAGAAACTGGACCTCCACAGCGTAATATTTGGGAACCCTCGTAGAGTCGTTACGGATAGGGGTACGGCATTCACTTCGGATGTATTTACAAATTATTGCGTTAAAAGAGGGATTTTGCATGCAACCATACCAACCGGGGTGCCAAGAGGAAACGGTCAAATTGAACGTATGAACCAGATAATTATATCAATTCTATCTAAATTGTCAGTTGCTGATCCTCAAAAGTGGTTTAAGTATGTTCCAAGGGTGCAGCAGATAATAAATTCGACAAAATCGAAGTCAACTAATAGATCTCCTTTTGAGCTTATGTTGGGTGTTTCGATGAACAAGCCAGATGATCTAGAGCTGTCCAAATTATTGAAAGAAGCCATAGTAGACGATTTCGATGCCAAGAGGAATGAAATGCGAAGCCAAGTTAAACTACAAATTCAAAAGATCCAAGAAGAAAATAAAAAACATTTCAACCGGAAGAGGAATCCTTTACACCAGTAAAATGTACACGATCTAGTTGCTATCAAAAGGACACAGTTTGGCCCTGGATTAAAATTGTACCCGAAGTTTTTGGGACCCTACGAAGTCACTAAAATAAAAGGAAAGGACCGATACGACGTACGCAAGGTGGCCAATATTGACATCTTCAGCCGCAGATTATATGAAGCCTTGGGTTCAGTCCGAAGACAGTGGTGAGGACAACGATGAGGATCCCGAAGAATCGCCTGAGGCTGAACTTCAGGATGGCCGAATGTGGAAGTCAGAGCAGCCGACTAATCCCGCGCTAAAGACCGTTAATCCGTAATATGAACTCTGAGCCTAGCTCAAGTCCAGTGCTGCAGGTTCTCCTTCTTCTTTGCCAAGCTGCCGCCGGGAGAAGTTCACTGTGCTGATCATGCCGATATATTTTTTTCTTAACTTTATTCCTAATCATAATTCCTAATCATACCGTTTCATTACTAATATTTTAATTATTTTAATAAAGTGAATTAACTAAGTCTGGCTTTTCTCTCCCGCCCCCACATGTATATTATGTAATTCCCTAAATGTGAAGTTCATCGAGTCGAGTTATTGTATTTGTGTTGTTTACCAACTAATTTGAGCTTTGTGCACGACTATTGCCAATGTCTGCATCCATTGGAGGTTGCTGTCGTGGGGTATTCGAATTGGGTCTATTGCTCGAAAAAATTTGCTGGTGTAAGTTATTATTATTTATGGGTCGATAATTTTCTATAAATGGTCTTCTGGGTGTTTGGCAATTATTATAACTTTTTGCTGCTGTTGGGCGAAATGCACTTTGTGAATGTGGAGAAGGGCTATAGTTTTGTTGCGGAGGACAATGGGATTATTGTAAATTGCGATAGTTTTGCTATGGGGTAATATGTTTCCTTCCAAATTTCCTTTTAGAAATTATTTTTATGTAATAGATGTTTTGCTTTGAAATACAATAGCTAGGTAAGTGGACTTGTGTTCAATATCTAATGGTTGTTAAGCTTATGAGGTGTGTGTGTATGCCTTTTTCTTCATACAAATTTAGTTTTGCTGTAATGACAATACAATTTGTTTCATGAATGTTAACGTAATTAGTCACAGTGGAAGTAATTCAATCATTTTCGAATAACATTGTTCAACAGAATCACTACTTGTCTCATATTATGTAAGTCACATATTAATGACGTCTCGTTTCTTTTGTCAGAATAGTGCAGGATCAAATTAGTCTTAATTTGTTCCCACACTAAAGGTGTACCATACATTTTTATTATATATTGAGTATTTCGTTCGCTTGCCCGACTATCTTATTACGAATGGCTTGTAGTATGATTCTAGCACAGCTCTTTCCATCAAGCGGAGTCATTAAATTTAAAACAGCCTCTACGTTATATAATAACCTAGCATTTTCGTCAAACTTGGGAAGATCTTTAATAACATCGGATATGCGTAAATTATTAAAGATTTCATTAAAGGCTTGTAATCCGGTTCCTCTTACATTCGTAGTAGATGGATTAGCAATTATTATTAGCCATATTATTTTCAGGCTAACATATTCTGATTAGTAAATGACAAGGTTTGGAACTGAAACTAGAATGAGTTTGTAGGGTGCATATGCTAGTATCATATGTTGGCTTAATAGGATTGGGCATATAGTAAATGGGAATAAATGAGCATGCAGGACAGAATTGTTGAAATCAGCGACGTACCAGGTGTATGCATAAGTTTTTTCCGGTTTTTTGTTAAAAAAAAACACGTAATTTTGAAGGTAAATTCATTTATTTTTTATTCAAAATATTGGCCATCGGCCTCTACATATTTAGTCCATCTTTCAGGTAATTTATGGATACCATGCCAGAAAAAGTCCTTGTCTTTTGCGGCAAACCACTCGCCAAGCCATTTTTCAACTTCTTCAAAATTGCTGAAGTGCTGCTCTGCCAGCGCGTGTCCCATTGATGCGAAGAGGTGGTAGTCAGATGGCGCCAGGTCTGGGGAGTTTAGCGGGTACGGAAGGATGTCCCATCCGAGCGATTTCAGGGTGTCTTTCACTGGTGTTGCTGTGTGAGACGGAGCATTGTCGTGTAACAAAATCACTTTACCATGTCTTCTGGCCCATTCCGGTCGTTTTTCGATTAATG
>MNCL01000312.1:0-15972 GCA_001932985.1 Proctacanthus coquilletti
TTTTTTTTTTCTTCTTTCCCTCTTCAGCTTGCTTGAAATAATATTCCTTTTTTCGGTACACTTTTTTTTGTGTGTGTATGTTTGTTTTTTTTTTTTTTGTTTTGTTTTTTTAATTCGATTTGTTTTACGTGTTTCCTTCATTTTTTAATTTAATTAATATCTTTTCACAAT
The DNA here is from genome assembly GCA_001932985.1 of Proctacanthus coquilletti. Lineage (NCBI taxonomy): Eukaryota > Metazoa > Arthropoda > Insecta > Diptera > Asilidae > Proctacanthus > Proctacanthus coquilletti. The sequence continues at coordinate 172 of MNCL01000312.1, forward strand.
TGTTTTTTTTTCTTTTTTTTTACACTTGCACTTTTTTGAACCAGTGTATTTATTTAATAAATGTCTTTATGCGGTGTCCGGCTTGAAAAATTGCGCCAAAAAAATCAAAAAAAACAAACAAACAAACAACCATCGAACGAACAAAAACAAAAAAAAAAAAACGTATAATGATAAAATAAAAATCAGAATCATTTCGCGCCGGTATTCTGTTTTCGGTTTGTTTTGTTTTTGGATTTTTTTTTTTTTAAATTTTATATATATATATATATTTGTTTTATTTCAATTTAGCGAATACATTTTTGTTTTTGTTTTTTTTTTCTTTGCTGCTGGATTCTTGTATTTGTTTTTTTTTTCTTTTCTTTACTGTTTGTTTTTAATTCTTATATTTCACTTCCAGAACTTCTTACAGTATTATTGTTTATAGTTTCTTTTTCTTCGTATAAAAGGTTATAACAATGTAATAATAAGAATAAATTAAATAATATATAAAGTGTACGCTAGTTGTTTTCATCGCTTGTGTCGTCACTTGAAAGGTTATTAAAAAATCGATTAAGACCTTTAACCGCAACACCTATAAGAAAAAAATAAAAAATTATGTATATATATATATATATTATTATTATTATTATTATTATTATATTTTATTAAATGAAAAATTAAAATAATCTTACCTTTACCCGCTGGTTCTTCTTTGGAATCATGCCACTTAAGGAAAGAATCTTCTGCAATAATATCTTTATCGTCCAACGCGCCAAACAATTCGCTAAGCAATCCTATGGAAAAATGAAATAAAATAATAATTAATTAATTAATTTATTTATTTATTTTATTTATATTTGTATATCATACCTGGCGGATGTTCTAAATTATGTACAAGCACTTGTATGGCATATAAGCAATCCAGCTCTCGATTTTCTTGTGAATCAATATATCGTTGCAGTGGAGGTAGACATATCTCATGGAAGCGTTTTTGGTCAAGGCTCCTATTATTTTGAATAGCGTAATTGCATAGTGTGGTGGTTAAACCCCTTATGAATGCCTTATTTATATCAGTTATATTGCCCTATACATTAAAATTAATTATTAAAAATGTTATAATTCATTATTAATATTTATTACTTACATTAATATAATCAATAATGTCGTCTGATGTGGCTCCATCATTAAGTAGCTCTTTTACTCTATTCATAATTGTATCTACAGAAGGATTTGTTGGCAAAGGAGGCTTAGCATCCTTGTTTTCAATAAATTCAAATTTCTAAAAACATAAAAAAAAAAAAAAATAAATAAAAAAAAAAAAACAAAATTAGTAATTTTTAGTAATATTTTTAAATATAAAAACTTACGTTCGTTTCAATAAATAATTTCTCTTCAGATTCCTTCTTTGTAAAGAAATCCGACCATTTCATATTATTTTTAGTCCAAAAATTTCTCATAAAGTTTGGACCAATTTCACGTGTACATTGTAATATTAAATTTTTAAGGAATTTTTCCTCTTGTCTAGATTCTTTAAGCGTATCATTCCACAAGTCTTTTAATGTTAAAAGTTCCTTTTGAATTAATGGTACTATAATAAAGGAAAGAATAAAAGAAAAAAAAATGTATTAAATTAATAATTTGTTACTTGTTTTTGTAAAATAATAATAATAATAATTTAAAACAAACCCATGAATTGGAATATATAGTTCCATGCTTCGGGTACATCAATGACTGTATCAGCAGCTATTTCACAGAACTCCCGGTATCCCTTCTTTAAATGCTCCAATGATATAAAATTTTTATTAATTAAATATAGAAAGACTTTAGCTAAAATCCTTCTATGTGTTTGTTTAACTTTACCCAAATGTAGGTAATCAGAAAATGTATAATATAATAATCCCCAACGTTTACCCTCTGGGATATTTTTTAATATTTGTATACAATAATCCAGATTATTATCCATAACAACTTCAACCATTTCATCAAGTGCTGAAGTCATTTGCTTTTGAGAAATTGAATCGATTTCATCAAACACAGCTGGTGGTGGTACAGCTGGCATTTGAACTGTTGATGATGAGGTACTCGATGATGATCCCGCCTAGAGAAAAAGAAAAAAAAAATGATGATAATAATAATAATAATAATAATAATTAGATTTAACGGAAAAAATATTACTTGAGCTGATCGCGGCATTGGTGACGCATTTGAATTATAACTTTGATAGCTTGTTGATTTTTGAACATTCGAGCTACTTCTTGAGGTAGGATTTCTGGATGATGAACTCTCCCTGGAACCATGAGCAGAGCCTGTTCTAGAACCATCTATAGGAAAAAAAAAAAAAGTTTGATTTTTTTAATATTGTATAGAGGATATAAAAAAAAGAAAATTATTAAATAAATAATTTACCATATCTGTCCCTCTCCATAGATCCCTTATTATAGGAGCCCTTATTTCGTGGCCCACTATTACTATTTTTATTTGAGTCCAAGCTGGATAGAGCGGCAAATGAATTTGTTGTTGTGACTGGTGTTGATGACTGTTGTTGTCGCATACCACCAAAATTCCACATAAATTGACTTTTACCACCTAGTCTTGTATCGGCATCAATATTTGCTGAATTGGTTAACTAAAATTTAATAATTAAAAAATTTTACATTTTTAATACAAAATTATATTATTATTATTTACCATTGATCCTAATTTGCTAGTATCGACAGCTCTACCCTTTGTCTGTGTATACCATCCATCATCACTTTGTGGTTGACGGTTACCCTTATTGAAATATCCACCGCCACCTCCTCCACCGCCTCCAAATGACATACTACCACCTCCAGATCCACTGCTACCACCTCCGCTTCCACCTGTATACCTTCTATCATCTTTTTTATTTGACATCATATTATAATTCAAATATTGATTATTTATTTGTTCTGTTTTAGCTTCCTTTTGTATCTGGTCCATAGTTTTCGGATTAAGGTCAACTCTGGTCGATGTCCATTTATTTAATCTTAAATCGATTACATCTTGTAACATAAAACGGACACGACTACTAATTTTTGTATTTATTTTACGATCGGCAATATCTTGCATTTTTTTAATGACTACATCTAAATTATATGTTTGTGTTGATTTTTTCTGTTCTTTTGTATTACCCACAACAGTTGTTTCGAATTTTTTACCAACAGTTTCAAGTAATTTACATAAACATTCTAATTTATCTTCTGAATGTGGATCAAGTAGACTATCAATACATGAATTAATTATATTACCAGTGAGCATATTTATTTTAAATAATTCACCAATAAATCTTACAGTACCACCAGAACGTCGACGTATTTTTCTTTCTTCTTCTTCAAGTGTTGCTTGTAATTCAAGTTTTTTCTCAGTATCTGTACATTCTTTAATTTTTTCAATAATCGGTTGTAATTTTTCTTCTTTTGCTTTACGTTGTAAAACATTATTACTAAATTCATATTCTGTTTTATCAATTAATGCATTTTTAAATGTTTTACCATCAGCTGATTGAATTTTAATATCACCCAATCTTTGACATAATTTAGCATATGATACTGAAAAATTTGGTTCATCAACAGCTTTTTCAAAGACTAGTTCCATAACACCACTTAATTTTTTTGGTGAATCAATTTGTAATTTCATAATTTGTTCAACTAATGTTTCAAATTTTTCTGGTGTTAATTTATTTAATACACCACGTACTCTTTTGAGCAATTCTTCATGTTCAATATCTTCTGGTGCTTTACTTGTATCATTTTTTAAATGTGTCGGACGCCAAGCATTTTCTGTTTCATTTAATTTAACATCTTTATGTAATGATAAATTTAAATGTATAACACCAGATTTAGTAGAACCTCTTGAACTATTTTTAGCATTAACACCAGACATTGAACCTTGTCGATTAAATGAACCACTATTTTGTGAACCGGTCATACCACCACCAATTGATAAATTTCTTTGTCCAGTCGGTCGATTTCTGTTATTATTTTGCATAAATGAAGGCATTAATGAAGGCTGCGGCGGTGTACGGGTTTGTGTAACAAAAATCTGTGCTAAAGCTTTACTATCACTAACTGGTAATTTTTTTGAATTTGGTACATCCTTTAATGATATTAGCTGTTGTCTATCATAAGTTATAATTCTCGGACGGTCAAGCTTTTCATCCCTATGACCATTTGCAATAGTCGTACCAATATTATCTGTTGTATTATTATTACTATTATTACCCTTTTTATTATTATTATCAATTGTAATATCTGTAGATGATATTTGGGTAGAATTTGTATCTATTGTTGTTGTTATATCATCAATTGTATTACTATTGTTACCATTACCCCCATTACCACTAGTATTACTATTATTACTAGTAGTTTTTGATAATTTTATTGATTGATTTCGATTACCATTATTACCACTATTACTACCACCACCACTACCAACATTTTTACCATCAATTGTAAGCATTTTCTCATTATTATTATTGTTATTGTTATTATTATTATTATTACCACCTCCTGGCTGCCTTTTATAATAATTTATATTATCATCAATTAAATTTATAGATGATGCCTTATCAGTCTCATCTCTTGATGATGATTTTATTGGATTTATATTTGATGTTGTTGTTGTTGTTGCTGAAGATGATGATGATGATGATAATAATAAATCAGAATTATTATCATCAGATTTTAACGGCATTATATTCTCATTTGTATCATTATTACTATTCAATTTTTTATTATTTGTTGTTGTTGTTGTTGTTGGTATTGTATTCAAATTATTTATAGAAGAATCTCTACCACTATTAACAGCAAGATCTCCTCCTCCTCCTCTTCCAGTAGAAGAAGATACATTGAGATTCGAAGTAGTATTATTACTATTACTCATTTTTTGTTGTTGTTGATCTAATTTATCGTCTTGCTGTTGTTGTTTATCCAATTTCATTTTTTCTGAATGTTGATGTTTTGACTGGGTAGTATTATTATTAATTGTATTCTGTTTAATTTGTTGCTTAGTATCTTCACTGGTTGTTGATAATATTTGACTGTTATTATTATTATTATTTCCTCCAATTGTTGTTGCTGCTGTTGTTGTTGTTGTTGTTGTTCCTGTTACTATTCCAGAAGGAACAGATGATAATGATGATGAAGAAGCACCACTTCCGCCACCACCACCACCTCCACTTATAGTAGAAGATTGTTGCTGTTGCTGCTGCTGCTGCTGCTGCTGCTGTTGCTGCTGCTGGTGGTGGTGCTTATCCTTACCTTTATTCTGTTTACCCGTGGTGCTAGCTACATTTGAACTATTCGCACTAATCGATGAGGACGAGGCACCTGTTGGTTTTGTTTGAGATTGTTGTTGACCTGTCGAAGATGACGACGACGATGATGATGGTGGTACCGATGGACCACCAATTATTGTAGTATTATTACTACTATTGGTTACAATCACCTGTTGTTGTTTATCAATTTTAGATTGAATAGTACTACTATTTGCTGATGAACTGTTATTATTACTAGAAGGTATAGAACCGGTTTGATTTGTTATACCAGTATTATTAACTACCGAAGAATGTGGTAGAGGTGGCAATGAATAGGATACTGTTGGTGTTGTAGGTGATACCTTATTACTGTTGCTGCTGCTGTTCGTTGTTGTATCACGTTTTGAATTTGTTGTATTATTACCTCCGACCGATGCTGATATTGTAGACGACGACGATAAAGTAGACGAGGAAGAGTGTGGGCAGGTGGAGGAGGAGGACAACGACGACGAAGATGATGATGATATTGTTGATGACTGTTTTGACAATAATAATTGAAATATTAATCATTAAAATATGTTGATACTAATTCTGACTGTTGTAATCTCACCTGTTGCTGCTGTTTCTGTTGTTGCTGTTGCTGTTGTTGCTGTTGTTGCTGTTGTTGCTGTTGCTGTTGCTGTTGCTGTGGTTGTTGTTGTGATTGTTGTGAATATCCACCATTACCTGTCGACAGGTGATGATTTGATGTCGTTAAAATTGTTGAGCTACCTTTATTATTATCAATTTGGTGATGATGATGATTATCGATTAGATTATTTCCAATTAAATCATTTGTATCAACGGCACTATTTAATTTTCCAGAACTACAATCGGTTTCACTATCACCTCGATTTTGTATTGCTTTACTATCAGCGCTCTCCTCAACTGTTTGAGCTGTAAAAAAATAGTTACCCATCTTTCAGTACTATTATTATTATTATTTTCGTTTTTAAATTCTTTCGTTAAAAAAAAAAAAAACAATAACCACCCGCACCAAATAAATACAATACAAATCACTGATTATAAAAATGAGGAGAAAAAAATATATTTTTCGTTTATTTATTTTTATTTTATAATAATTAAATAATATTTTAAATTCCCTACGACGATTGAGAATCAGTTTTTTTTTCTGTTTTTTTTTTGGGTTTTTTTTTAATATATTCTCTTCAATCACTCTTCAACGGAAAACTGCTTGTGATTCAATACCTCAGAGTGAAAGTCGAAAAATTTATATTTAAGAAAAAAAAAGAATATAAAAGAAGAGAACAGAATGAATATCTAAATATCTTATATATATTTTTTTTCCTTCCTTTTTTTTCTGCGTAAAGATTCTCCCTAGGAAAAGAATTTTTAATTGTGGTGTTGCGGTAAAATTTTCAAATGTAAAAGTGCCAACACCATCGTCGAAAAAAAAAACAAAAAAGAAAACCGTGTAAAAATGTTGCATCGCCGCCGTCGTCTTGTTGAAAAATAAAATTCGTTTTTTCCTTTGCATTTGAATTTCATGTGTTAGTAGTTTAAGATTTTCTAAATTTAGAACAACACCACCGTCGTCTATTCCCGTTTTGTGGTGGCCTATGGGATATGTTCCCGAAGGAGGAAGGTCTGTGTCATCGACGTGGTGTGGCCGCCCCGTGCCTACACAAATTGTCTCAAGTTGTTGTCACGCCAAAAAAAAAAGAAAAGGAAATTTATTTTTTCGTTTTTTTTTTTTTTTCTCAGTCATTGAGGAAAAATTTTTCTTTCTTTAAATAAAAAAAAAAGAAAGAATCTTTTTGTTTATTTGCTTGAATAAAGAAAAGAAAAGGAAAAAAATTCCTTTAAAGCATTTAAACGACGACGTAGATTAAGAAGAATAATCCAGAATTTTGAATCTATTAAAAGAAAAATTATTATTTTTTATTTTACCCATTTTAAAAATGTTTTTTTTGTTTATGGACCTACTTCCAATTTTGAAAAAATTCGTTCGAAGGTTTTTGGTTAATTTTTTTTTTTTTTTTAAATTGTTGTTTTCAAAATCTACTAGGAATTTTTAAATATTGAATTTAATTTTTTTCATAATTTGCATTCACACGAGTTAGATAAAATTTGTTTTTTTTTTTTTGAAACTTCAAAAGATTGACGTCATCTTCGTAATCATCATCATCATCATCATCATCATCAGATTCATTGTAATTTTTTTTTTTTTGTAAAATAAGAGAATTTCGTAAATTGGCACAGTTTTTTGGACCCTCCGCTGGCCACACCCCCACCCCCCGCCCCGCCCCACCGGAGTATTACTTTTTCTTTTTCTTTTTCTTTTTCTTTTTCTTTTTCTTCAAATGAGTAAGTGGTCACTGCGTGATGTGTTAGGAACTTTTATTGTTTTATTTTTTTTTATTTTTTTGGAAAAACCAAAAATTTTGTAAGAAAGAGACGTTAACTATTGGCACACCTACCTGGAGGCGTATTTGCTTCTTTTTTTTTTTTTTTGATTGTTTTTGGCCGCGATTAAATTTAGGTGCACTTCAGGTGCGTAAGGGGCTTTTTTTTTATTATTATTATTTTATATTTAGAAATAATAGTGTCTGTGAATTATTATTATTATTAATTTTTTTTTTGTATTAAATTTACATGTAGGCGCGTAATAATCCTATGACTCGAATAAAAATTATTTACGAACACATGATTTATTAATTTTGAGTTTATTGTTTTAACCCTTATATTCAGTTTTCTTTTTATAACAAGCATACAATTAAGGGTTTTATATATAAGAATATTTTTATTTAGGAACACGATCACCTGAATGGTAGCAAAATAACAAAGAAAAAATAAACATAAAAATAGTGTGTAAAAGTTTTTCTTTTTGTCGTTTTATCTTAAACAGGGAAACATTAAGTAGTTTAGTTTGTTTTTTTTTAAATAGGAAACAGTAATAGATTGTTGGATTTTGTTTTGTTTTGTTTTGTTTTAAATATGCAGTATATATCACAATTCTTGCACAACGAGGTCTCTATTTAATAAAACACTGGTCTATCTTTTGTTAAACAACTTTCAGCGCCTTTCTGTTCCCTGGCCTCATCGAGTTTCGTTTCTAGTTTAAAATGTGTCGAATAATTTGTCGTAATATTTCTTTTACTTTAACTGTTTGCTTTTTATATAAATATAAAAATATCTATGACTCTGCTCCTCCCGAAAGTTCTACTCTTGCAGCAAATTTCTGACGAACGACAGGGTACTTTTTTTTTTTTTTTTTTTTTTTTAAATAAAATAAAATAAGAAGAAAAAAAAAAGATTTTCTTTTTTTGGATAGTCAGTCCTCGTTGCTGTTGCTGTTGCTGCTTGTTGACATTCACTTGCTTTTTCAACGAATGCACTGTATTTTAATAATATCGCTTTATTTTCTGCTTTTCTTTACCAAACAAAAAAAAAAACAACACGAAAGAGGAAAAATAAAAATTTCCATTGTGTGTCGAATTTAGAATTTTCAAATAAAATAAAATAAAAAAAAAATAAAATAAAATAGAACAAAGTTAGTATGGATGCGCCAGCGCACAATGCGTAAGAGAATTCTCCTCGTTAATTCTAGTAATTCTAGAATTAAGTGTTAACTTAGAAGAAATAAAAAAACAAGCTAACTCCGTTATAATAAATACGTAAGATGCCTTTTAATCACAGGTTAAACGATGTTGTCTTTTACTTTAAATTAAAAACAAACGAACAAACAAAAAAATTAATTAAAATCCAAAGAATCTCATATGAAGGCAGTCGAAAATAATTTTCTTTCTCCTCCAGTTCGTCTCATCGATGATCACATGTTAAATTAAAAAAAAAAAAATAAAATAATAAAAGAGGTTTTTTTTTTAAATTATTCGTAATTGTTTCAAAGTAACGTTTTTGTTTTTTAATCCAAATCTTTGGTATGATTTATTTCTTCGTTCCTTTTATTTATTTTAATTGATGAATTGTTTTAATGTAAATTATTGTTGTTTTTTTTATTTTTATTATTTTTTTTTTTTTTTATTATTTTTTCCAACTTCGAAATTTTAAACTGTTCGCACCAAAAAAAAATATCGTTTATATTTTTTTTTCTTTTTTGCTTATTTTTTTTTTTATTAGCACCGTATTCCAATTTATTGCCCCTGAATTTTCTTGTCGTTTTATATATTTCAGCAGTAATAGTAATATTAATTACTAATTAATTAATTAATTAATTTAAAAAAAAAAAAAAACTTTAAACGCTTTCGACACGAACAAAATGCTACTTTGTGGCAGATCGGTTCAAATACTGGTTAAACCGCCATGCGGTCGGCTATCTTTCATTGAAAGGAAGAAAAAATAAAAAGAAATAAAAAAAAAATATAAAGATGTGAGCAACGAAATCAAAGAAAATAAAATTAAAAAAAAAAAACAAATGAGCAAATAAATCGCGACACTTTTTATTTTATTTTTTCCTTCTTGCATCAAATAGAGAGGCATCGGCGCATATGTGAGAAATCGTGAAAAAGATCGCGGTCGCGGAATTCATCATGTATGGTAGTTCTGATCATCAGGCGGGGAACTGAATTTTGTGGGGGGGGGGGGGGGATACGCCGCGACACTAAAGTACATTGTGATTGTACATAAAAAGAGACAATTCGACTTTCATTAGCCTTTTTCGCCCAGTTCCAATCCCCCCCTCAACACATAAAAAACCAAAAGAAAAGAAAATTTTGCATACTACTACCATACGGAATAGTGATCGTGAGAATTTTCACACCTTTCCAATTTCTCTCCCCTATCTCTTTTGTTCTCTTACGTGTTTAGAAGAAGAAAAATTTCTTGTAAGACGTTATTAATGCGACTGACGAGGAGTGAGAGCGCACATGTGAAGGAGAGAGAGATTACTACGGGATCCCCTCATGGGGACTCATTTCTCGTAAGATCAGTCGGATAATCCACCACAGGTGTAGAAGCGCGTCCAAGGGGGTGATTTTGATATTTTCTTAAGATGACGTACCTTTGAGATTAATTTCTTAAGTGTATATATTTACACATAAGCGTACGTACGTACACACGTGTGATTTTGAGAAGATTCTTCTCCATTCGGTTCAGGGATGGCAAGTTCTTTGCGTTTGGTTTTTTCTTTCTTTTTTTTTTTTTTTTTTTAAATCCATTTTTGATTATTCCAATTTTGTTATTTGTTTTTTTTTTTTTTTTAAGTAGCCTGATTTCATTGAAATTGACCTTCATAATTAAATATATCTTTTTCTTGAGTCGTATGATAATTTCTTAATTCATTTTAAAAAGGCTTAATTACACCTGTTACAATTGCAGGTGCCATTTCCTCGTTTGAATACCACGGAAAGCACAGACCACAGTGATATCGTTACATTCACCTGATGAGGTCAATTTACACACCTTTATATAAGAAAAGAATAAAATAAGATTGCAATAAAAAAGAAGGTCCATAAAATCGTGTGGGATTAAAAAAAAAAAAAAAAAAACAAACACCAAAAACTAGCCTTTCATTTTACACCATCACTAAAAATGGAATTTCATATGTGATGACGTCACGTCTTATGTGTTAATTAGTGAATATGATACGTAATTAGCACGTGGCGGACGGTTACCAGGCTGGAATTTCTTAAATGCCGGGCTTTTTCCCCGTTTTTTTTTTCTTTTTTGAAGAATACAAAAAAAGTTGAACATTCAAAAATTCCTTCCTTTCACTTTTTTTTTTTTTTGTTTTTATTATTGAAATTTATTAATGATAGTATTGAATTTTAATCATAATCGCTCAAGGCTAAAAAAAAATTATTGATGTCATTCCAATCGAAGCTTTTTGATTTTCATACTTTTGAATTTATTTCCTGCCTCTCTCAAATTTCATAATTTTACTTACCTGATTTCTATTATAATTTTTTTTTTCTTCTTTTAAATTTAGGGGCCCTCCTTATTTAATACTACTATTATTATAGAAATTAAATGTTTCGAGATTTTTTTTTTTTTTTTTCGACATGAAATAATAATATAATATTTAAATTTCCCAGCGTATTCGGTACATAATTAATTTTATTTTTATTAAAACATTTTATTCCACTTACCTGAGGAAAAGGAACAAGTGTTTGACTCAGAAATATCGGCTGACACTGAAATGTCTTCACCTATACCTGTAATTAAAAGAAAATATAATTTTATATATTTATTTCATAAAATTGATTTGATATTATTTTTAGTGTATTAATTTCGTTAATAATTTGATAGCCATTATTATAGGGACTATTTACTAGTATTACTTACTTTCTGGATTCACTGGTGCTAGATTTTTACAATCGCTATGTTTTTCAGTTGACGGTGATGCAACTGTTGGCGCTGCCACAATTTCGATTGATTTACTATTTTTAATATATTAAAAAAAAAAAAATATATATATATAAATGAATAAATAAATAAATAGAATAAAAGTAAAGTAAAATAAAATATGAATATGAATATGTTAGATGTTATATTATATAAATTATAGTAATATTACTTACTTCTTTTTCTTTGTCTGCGATTTGGGATGAATTTCTACAGATGGTGCATCCGATTTAGCTGAAACGATTGGTGTCGGTCCGATCGTTTCATTAACTTGATTAAAACCTGGTTGATAAGGAGGGTAGATTTGACTAAATTTGTGGTGTTGTTGTTGTTGCATTACATCTAAAGGATTTTATAGAATAGTATTGTAGATATTGTAATAGGAATATTATGGTTAAATAGGGTTTATTGTATCATTTTTATAGGATAAGATTTTTATGATGTGATAATAAGGAGAAGATAGTAATAAAAAAAAAAAAAAAAAAAAAAAAAAGGAATAGTATGAAAAAAAATAATAATTTCTTTTTTTTTCTTTTTTTTTTTTTTTGTTCCTGTAATATATGAATACGTACCAACATAGGCCATTCCTTGTATTGTCTTATTGCTACAATTCGGATCAGAATTAATACCTAACTGATCCGGTGGTTGTTGACTACCAACAGAAAGATCACCGGTACCAATGCTAACATGGTCCTGGTAATCTAAATCTGTACTAGATGAATTCGGTGCCTATAAAATATCATAGGTACATATTAGATTATATATCCTCTATTTAATTATATAAATATAATATATAATACCTCAAAATCTTCTAGAATATTTTTTTGTGTTGCTGGATCTACAATTGGTATTGCATTCGGCCTATTTTTTGTTATTCTTTTACCACTTGTATTACCCGTACCAGATGTACTTGTTGTACCAGTTGCACCTGGTGGTGTTAATACGGTACCAGATTGTAATGTAATTGGATTTTGTTGTGTTGCTGGTCCCATTGTTGGGCCACTAGGTGTTTGAATAATACCACCTGGTACTGCACTGGTACGTGATGGTGGTAATGAAAAATATATTGGATAATTAAAGCTAGGAATTTGAGTCTGTTGAAAATGATATGAATGACTCCCAGTATAATGTTGTGTAGTCTGTCTATGAAATGGATAAGGCATAATAACTTGTTGTAACGAGGGCTGAAACATTTGTGAAATTGTTGGTAAACTATGTGGTGGTCGTGGTCCTCTTTGTCCTGTATTTGGGGCAGCACTACGGAATAAGTTAGTCTGTTGTGTTTGTCTAACATTACCGCTGGGATTTGTTGTACCCGATGGGGCAAACTATAATTTAAAAAAAGAAAAAAGAAGAAAATCATAATAATATTAATAATAGTAAAAGAAGATATTATATTATTATTAAAATTACAAAAACAATTTTAAATAGAAAATTTTCAATTTTAATAATAGGAGAGAGCATAGGATTTCTGGGGTTGAATTATTCTTTAGGTTTATTACGATAATTACCATTGATTGGGTCGGTTGCTGCATTTTATTTAAATCTTGTTGTGGTGGTGTAGGCGGTGTTGATTGCATACCGCGTAGAACAGCTGGTGGACCTTGATGGGGAGGCCCACTTTGGGGTGCCGAGAAACCCGCTGAGGGAGAGGCTACATAACCATCGGACCCTGTAAATGTAAATAATAAAGAAACAAACAAAAACAAAAAAAAATCAAAAAAAAAATAAATAAATAAAATATATATATTTTAAAATATTTCTTACAATTACAACAAAAAAAAAAAAAAAAAAACGACAACAATCTTAAACTAACAAACGTTATCTATATTTTTTATTTAATTGTTTTTTATTTTTAAAAAATTCGCATTCAAAAGAATAATAATAATATTTAAAATTAAATTACAATCACCGCACTCTATTTTTAAAAATAATAATAATAATAATATTAACGAGAAAAATCATTCAAAAAAGCTATCGTTTCTACAATTTTTCGTTTTTGTTTTTGTCCACTTGCAAAATCAAATTTAGTTTCTATTTTGTAATTCGAGAAATCAAAATATATTTTTTTTTTAATATAAAACATACAATTACATTCTACTGTAAATCACCAAACATACGAAAACGTTATCAAAAATGCAATAAATATATAAATAAATATTATTTTTTTATCTTTTCTAAAACATTTATTTTTTATTAATTTATTTAAAAAAAGAGAAAGACACCGATATCATCATAACAAGAAAAAACGTACAATTTTGAATTTACATTCACTGCTGCAAGCTTGATTTTGATTTTATTCTACTAAAATTATGTTTATTTAAAAACGACAAAAATGGAGCAATTATAAATTATAGTACCACAAAAAATGCAATAAAAAACAGAAGACGACATAACAAAAAAATATTTTTTTGGAGGCCTTTTTTTTACGCTACTAGTTTTTTTTTGTTTTTTTAAATTGAACCAGAATAGAAGTCAAAAAAAAAAAATGTCTTTCATATTTTTATTAAATATAATCTAAAAATTCTACAATTTCTACAAAATTTCTAAAAATTCTTATGAATTAGTTTTCGTTTTCTTCCTTTTACCATTCAGGGCCAAAAAAAAACGACAAAAATAAATCTCTGAACGGTGTAAAAATTTTGGAAAATGTTAAATATATATTTTTTTTTTGTTCAAATTTTAGTAATTTTAGTTTAATTGAATGAATAGAACACATGAAAAATTCGTTAGGTTTTGCAAAATGCTCTCTAATTAATCAAATTACAAATCTAAAATTGAATTTAATAATTGGAACTAAGTGTTAGTCAGCCGTCTAGGTTTTTTTTTTGCTTTTTTTTCAAATAAATAATTAACTAATATTAATATTAATAACAAAAAAAAAAGTAGTAACAATAGTGGAAAAAAAAACGGGGATACTATAGACAGACATGCAAAATGTTTTGTATGTTAAAAAAAAAAGAAATTTTTTTTATTCTTCTTTGATAATCTTTTTTTCTTTTTTTTATAATTAAAGCGTTTAATTAAAATTAAATGTTATTTATAAAATAGTGCGTAAAAAATATTCTTAATAATAATACTGGGGTTATATTTAATACGAGAAAGGTTTTGCTTTTTAAATATAGAAGAAGATCACATTCAGACTAAATTTTGAGAGTGTGGTGATTGCCAAAAGCGAAGGAAGACGAAGAGATGATTTTTCAAAAAAGATAATACTACTAGACAAATTTTGGAAATTTTTTTTTTTTTGCTTTTTTCTTTAGAAAAATGGACAACAGCAACTCAATAAAGACAACAGCATGCATTTTTTTGTTTGTTTTTTTTTTATTTATTGATTTATTTTTTTTTTGGTTTTTATTTTTTTTTTTTTTATTTTTTGCAATCAGGTAAAATATTATTGAAGTGTTTTTTTGATTTTTTTCTCTTTTTGGCTTTCTGTTTTTTGGGGTGAGGGTGGGGGGTGGGAAACTCACTGGAATGTAAAATACGATAGTGCTGATGCTGGGCTTGGGGGGGTCCTGAGGGACCCTGCACGAGACACTGTTGCACGTGATAGTCGGTCGGGTTGGGTCCTTTTAATGTTTGTGACGATTGTTGCTGTTGTTGGGTTTGGCCCTGCGACTGTTGGGGCGGCTGGGGCACCGAGGCGGCCGCTGCTGCGGCTGCAGCCGTTGCGGCCATCGCAACACCGAGCGGCATAGGCGTCACGTGGGGTGGCGGGTGTCCGCTGGGATTCCCCGGACCGATGCCGAGTGTGAAATTCGAAACGTAACGCGAGACCATTGTGACACGATGTTTTATTTAATTAATTATTTAAATTTTACTTGGTTTTTTTTTTTTGGTGTTGTTTTATATATGTATATAATTTTAACACTAAAAAAATATATAGAACTTCTTCTCGGCGTGTTTTGTTCTTTTTTTTTTTTCTTCTCTTGCAGGGATTTTTTTTTTTTTTTAAATCCTTTTTTTATTTTTTATTTCTTTTTAAATTTTTTTTCTTTTTTCACAATATTATTATTATAATTATTACTTTTCGCGAATTTTTAGATTAGGGGCGGCTTGTCGCTTTTTAGGATTTTGTGTTTTGGTTTTAGCAATTCTTTTTTTTTTTTTGTTTTTTGTTTTTAGTTTTTCAAATCTTTCAATATCTTCTCTTATTATTGTTTTTTCTTTTTTAACGGATT
>MNCL01000312.1:16072-76796 GCA_001932985.1 Proctacanthus coquilletti
TTTTTTTTTTTTTTTTTTTTTTTTTTTTTTTTTTTTTTTTTTTTTTTTTTTTTTTTTTTTTTTTTTTATTAAGATTCTTATATCTTTGGTTGTTGTTTTTTTATTATTATTATTACTTTTTATTTTTTTACATCGGACATAGATAAATTAAAATTCACGATTTAAATTGGTGTTTGCTTTTTTGTTTATGTCGGTCGTCTTTTTCGCTTCTTGCTGTTAACGATGAGAATTGCTGTTGGGTTTCTTTTTTGTTGTTGCTTTTGTATTTTGTAGTATAATATTTTTTACGTATTTTCGATTTGTCGTTTATGAATATTTAAACTGAAAATGTAAAACTAAATTTCCGCTATATCAATAGCATAATGTCTGTTATTAGAATTTTTACTATTATTGCTGATGTTAACTATTTTATTATAATGATAATGGTTGTTTTTATTTATATTATTATATTTATAATTAATAATATTACTAAAAATGTAAACACATATATATCTGTTATTTATTATTATATTATTATTAAATTTATTCTCTATATTAATTTTTTTATTAATAACGTATCGTTCAGACGATTTCTTTTTATTTTTATAAATTTTCAAATTATGCCGGTTATTACTAATAAGCATTTTTGTAAAATTTGCACATTTATAAAAAATGTCCGAAAAAAACGAAATTTTATTCGAATATTAGTTTTTATTTTTATTTATTTATTTATTTTTTTCTGTTAGTTTTATTTTATTTTGTTTTTGTTGTTGTTGTTTTTTTTTTTTTGTGTTAATTAATTATTTCACTTATATTTTCAGTTTTCTTTTGGTCTTTATTTATTTTCTCACAATTTAAGAAAGTTCAAAAAACGTAAGAAAAAAAAAAAGTTCTACATGTACAAGTCCGGGAGGAAAACAATTCCTGATGTTGTTTTTGTTTTGTTTTGTTTTTTTCACGCAATATCGCCGAGTAAAAATGATAACACTTGTCGAATGTTCATATTTCTCTTCTTATAGTAGCCCTCTTTTTATGTTCCTTTTTTTTTTGATGTAATAATGTTTTTTTTTCGTTTTTGTTTTTTTTTTTTTTAAATCTCTATGTTCTATGATCTATAATTTTTATATTCTCTTCCTCTAAGTGTATTTTTTTTTTGTTTTTTGCCTTTCACAATTAATTGCTTGATTTCTTGTATATTTTTTAGTTTTTTAATTATTTATTTTTTTTTTGTTTCATTTGTTTAACCACCCATAACTAGTGTGCGTTAATAACCTGCAAGTTAATAAAGTTCATATATTTTTATTGGGCTAAATATAATAAGTTAAAAAAAAAACAAAAACAATATTTGAAAAAAATTCTCTGATCAACTGAATTGTGTGCAACTAGTGATAGATGAAAATTAACAATTAATTTCTAACATATTATTCTTTTGTCTTTCGTAATTAAAATTTTTTTTTGAATTACTTCAATTATAGGAGGATGCAATAGTTAAACTGAAAAAAAAAATTTCCTAAATGTTTGGATGTTTAGTGATAGTACAACAGATCTGGAATTTTATGCTTCTACTGTTACTGCTTTTTATAAAATACCATTTTTTTTCTAATGGAGCCTTTATTATTATTATTAAAGTCTTCCGGAAAAAAATAAAAATAATAATAAAATATGGACTCCTGGGGTCACCGGGAAGGAGGGGAGACACGTGTTGTATTTTTTCTCTAGATAAAAATTCGAAACAACTTCTAATTAAAGGGCTAGATTTTAAATCACGGCTGGTGTTGTTGTTGTGCACCATCAAAACTAGGGGTACACGCACCTAACATGAGTTGCACACAAGACCGTTTACTGTTCTCTTGATTTTTGGTATATTTTCTAATAGTACAGTAACGGAATTAGATGTTTTCTTTTTTTTTTCTATATAGAAAAATTCAAATTAGATAACTGAATGTAAATAAAATTAAACACTTAAAAACAAACAAAAAATCGTAATTTATCACTGAAAATATTCTCTTTTTTTTTTGTTTTTTTTTGTTTATTATTATCTTTTTTTTTTGTATAATTGGTGTTTTAGTAAATTGTTGAAACTGTTGCTTTTTAATAGTAGATTTTTTACATTGATTCAACAACGGTGCATTGGCTTTTGTTTTTAATGATGATGTTCATAGTTTCAGCTGCTGATCCTCTAAGGGTCATAGAGAGAGAGGTTAGTGGTAGCGGCGGCGACGGCGGCGGCAGTAAATCCACGATAATTGATTTATTATCAAAAAAAGGAAAAAAACCAAAAAAAATTTGTACTCTCGGCTGTTGAGATAGAAGTTCTGATTTTTTTTTGTTGTTGCTTTTTTTTTTAGTATAATCCTCTACGGCAACTTGTTTTATATTTCTTTATAAGTAAACTAAAAACTTTTGTATGTTATTTTTGTATATCTGTTATCTGATCATAAGTCCACGCTTCCGTTTATTTCATTTAGTTTTTGTTTTTGTTTTTTTTTTTAAAGGAAATATTTATTCCAATTTTTTTCTAAATGTTTCAATTTCAAATTTTTAATGTGGGAATAGACGCGAACTGTTGGATCAAAAACTTTTCTTAATTTTTTAAACACTTGTGTTATATTTGTTTTTTGTTCTTTTGTTGTTGTTGCTGCTTTTGTTAGAATGTTGTGTTGTTTTTGTTCCTTCTTTTTTTTTTTTTGTTTAACACACGACTATCACGAGACTATAGCTTAATACGGTTTGTTTGAAGTTTATAAGGGGAAAAAATCGATACACACAAAATTCTAGGTTGGAATGTTTCGTTTTAACTTCTTTTCTTCTTTCCCTTCTCCGTCAGGCTGTTCAAAAATCTCATCATCAAATAAAAAAAAAAAAAAGATGAACTGAAATGTGTGCTTTTTTTTTCTTTCTTTTATTTATTCTGAATTATTATTTTTTTTCTTTCTTTTGTTGTTGTATTGTATATTATTCTTCTCTCTCTTTTATATTTATATATATATAATCACTCATATACATATATATATAATTTTTTTTTTCTTTTATTAAACACACTATTTACCCAGTCACTTTTCTTTCCTTTGAAAGTTTTTTACGTTTATAATTTTTCTTTAAACTCTTCACAATATTTTAATAATATTAAAAAGGGGGGAAAAAAAACCGAAGGCAACAATTTTTAAAGACGTTAGTAAGGAGACACACAGAAGAAGAAGAAAAAACAAAAAAATAACAAACATAAAAAGGGCAAAAAAAAAAAAAAAAACAAAACACGATATCACACACGTTAGTAAAAGGACAGACACAAAAACGGTATGATGATACGCGCGTGTATGCCGTTATCGTGGCGGCACAACACACCGTGTGTATCTCTGAGAGGTGCAGAATGAGATATAATACAAGGTGATTCCAAGTATTCCGTTTATCGGTAACGGGCTCTAATACTATTTAAAAAGATACGTTACATACATCGAAATTTTACACGTACATTTGTATATACACGTCCATTTGTATATACACGTTTTTATTAGTTTCTCTCCCTTCTACCCGGTTTAATAGTCGTTCTAATTTATTAAATATCATCATCATTTAAGTCCACAATTCACTTTTTATATGATACGGAAAAAGAACGCATCTTTATTTGTTGAATTTTTTTGTTTTTTGAATGAATATCATTTAAGAATTTTCATTTATAGATAAATTGTAAAAATTTATTTTAACAGCTGTTAAAATTAATTATTTTATTATATTAATAAATGTATCTTATAAAAATGATAATAAGATAATAAAATAATAAATAAAAAAAGAAAAAATAAACACTTTCTATATTAAATTTAATAGTTGAAATAAGAATTTGTATTAAATAGAAATATTTTTGCCACTATGGTAACACTAAACTGTCTTAAATAGAAGAAAAACCCTATTTATCTCTTCTTCTTACCACTCTGGGTTTATTATCCTGGAATTATTCCTTGAATTCTAAATTAGGATGAAAAGGATAAAAGAGATTTTAAAGATATTCCCCTTTTCTGTCCAGCCAGTCAAACTTTAAACTCCCCTCCCCCCTCTCCCACCATTAAACCAAAACGCTCCAGACCATTCTAAATCTCAAGGCAACGCAAAGCATTTGAAGGAAAATGTTGCGTAAAAAGGACCTTGTATGAATCACGTGACCTATTCTCTATGTTTCGCTGTATCTCTCTCTCTCTCTCTCTCGTACATAGTCTGTATCTATTTGGGATAGATGGTTTCTGGTTATTTCGGGATTTACGAGAAATTCCCGGAACAGGTCCTGAAAATATAATGCCAGGAATAAGTGGGATAGGTGTACTTTATCTCATGCGCGCCGGCGCGCGTATATCCTTATAATAAGCAGTAAGACAAGGATGGAATGATACAGGGGTTATGAAGGATAAAAGAAGACAAAAAATAATTATCCTGTTTTATATTCCTTTTTAGTGTTCACCCTTGTTCCGCAGAAAACCAGGAGTACTATCGTATGTAAAAACCCACACACACACACACACATGTCCACAGTAAGGTCGAAAAAAAAACAAGGTTTATCCCTTTGAGGGTTGTACACGGTCAGGCGAAACACGGCAAGGCCAATTGTAGGATTCTTTGAAAAAGGACGAGAGGAACAAAAAGAAAAAAACAATTCGTCATACCTTAATTTTTTTTTCTCTCTATATTTGTGAAATATGTTTACTTTGAATCTCTATACGTACAACAACCACTCACACTCATCATACACACACTCTCATACATTGCAACCGCTTTTAGGGTGCTCTAATATTCCCAGGTAGTGTCACGTGCTGAAGTTGTTGGACTTGTACCTGCCGAAAGTCATTTTGAAATTACCTAGGCCAAATATTTTCTATTTATAAGGAGATTTTTTTTTTTGAATAGATTTATATAATTTATATAATTTTTCAAAATTGTTTATTTCAAACGAAAAAGAGAGGAAAAAAAAAACGTATGTAAAATTTAAATTATATTTAAAAATAAGTAGAAGAAGAAGAAGAAAAAATTAAATAACATAACCAAAAGAAAACCAGTGTATGTTTTTAAGTAAATTCACTTCTTATTGTTGGTTTAGGTTTTTTTGTTTTGTTTTTTTTTTTTTTTTTTTAAATATCAATATAAAACTTTACTTATTATTTTTCGTCTTAGTTTAAACGACGACCACCATCTCTAAACTTTCTCCTTTTAGTGATTTTTAAATGTCTTATATTATTATTATTATTATTTTTGTTTTTTAATTTATATTCGTCAACAAAAATTAAAAGGACCCAAAAAAAAAAATTAGAATACATAGAACAAACAAACAATATCATAGATAATATATAGAAATACTGCTTAACATAAATTTAAAGTATACAGATAATGTTTAAAAAAAAAAATACATTAATTTAAATTACTTTCTCATACCTTTTCCTAATTTATTATCTTATTTTGATTTAGTTTTTTTAATCTAAGATATTCCTAAATAAATTTATATATTTTGCGCGTATATAATATTGTTTTAATTATTACATATATATGTACTTTTTTAAAAAAAAAATTATTATATGGTCATAATAATAAAAATAAAATAATAATAGTAGTATAATTGAAATAATAAATTTTTCTTACCTTGTTGTACATAAAGCGGTGTAATAAAAACTGTTTGCTGCTGTTGACCACCGGCTACTTGCTGTTGCTGTGGCTGTTGTTGTTGTTGTTGCTGTTGTTGAATACCTTGATGTTGTGGAATTTGATGTGCTGAGAAATTATGAAATTGCTCAGTTGGCGACTGTGACGGTATGTACGTACGTGGAGATGATGAGGGCTGAATAGGCTGCTGTAAAAAAAAATAATTCATTTATTTAGTACAACATCAGCAACAACAATTTTAAGAATACAACAATAACAACACCAAAAAAAAAAAAATAAATAAATAAAAATAAAAATCAAAATCAAATTTGCCTCTTTCTTAAAATATCAAAAAATTAATAAATAAAAATAAACCGTCTTCATCTAGTTGGGCTACAATTACCTAAAGTTATACAACATTTCTGCTTGTTACGTTAGACCTAGACTTTGAGAAAAATGTCTACTACCAATAGACAAACAGACAAACAAGAACATGTGTAAACAATATTTAAAAAAAAAACAAAAAATGTTTGAGAAAATGTTTGAAAAACATTTTGAAAGATATTTACAAAAAAAAAAAAAAAAAATACGTTTAAAAAATTATTTCTAAAATTTTGATAGTCTACGCCGTTGTATTACTAAATGTGCGTCCAATTCCTTCCTCCCCTTCTACTTGCCCCCCTCCACTCATTTTTAATAATCAACCAATGTGTAAGGTATTCTACAATTGTAGAATCCCCCCTTTACACGGTGTGTAGCGATTCTACAGGTGAGAAGATACAATTTTAAAATGATGGATATTTTTTCTAATTCTTCTTCTTCTTTCTCATAAAATTCTCAGGTATAAATTTTTTTTTTTTTTTTTTTTGAATGAATGAATAGTATTCCAAAAAAATCCTCATAGGGCTGGTGGCGTGGGTGGGGGCTGGGAGGGAGGAAGTACTTAAAACGTATTCTATTATGGAATTTTTCTCAGATCTTTTAAGATCTAGAGCCAAGAAGAAGAAGAAGAAGTTAGTGGTAAGATACCTTCCGTCTGTATCTGTCTCTCTACTTCGTCTCTATGTGGCACGATCTCTCTAGGAAGAGAATGTGAAAGGGACCATACTACACCAAAACTGTCGTCGTCGCAGTCTCCCCCCCCCCCCCACCCTCCCGGGGGAGGGGGGTGTCTATCGACACCATCTGTTGTCGTCATCGTTGTTGAATTAGCCATTCTACGGCGTGCTTTGGAAATATGCCAATTTTTTTTAGCTGATGTAAGTTATCAGGTTTATGGGCCGCAATGTGGTGACTTACAAATTCAAGGTTTTCGAAATTTTATTTCTCTATTACTTTTTATCCAAAAAAAAAAATCCAAAAAAAAAAAAACGGGCAGCAGGAGGAAGGGGTAGAAATGAATTTCTCTAGACACACTAATTTAAAAACAAAAAGAAAAAAAAAACGTTTTATTCTATCCGCGTACTTAAAAATCGATGGACTTTGCCATTTAATTTAGAGAGTAGTAAAAAAAAAATACGCATTGAATTGTGTAGTCTTACCCCTGATTACGCTCCTCGCTCCCCTTTCATTCCCCACCACCAACCCCCACCCCATACGAAAATCTATTAAGTGTAGTGCGTTAAGTTGAATCTTAGTCATTCGCTCGCTATCGCTAGGCTCTAGAAAATTATTTTTTTTTCTTTTTTTAGAATCTGTTTCTTTTTTTCCTTTTTTTTTTTTTGTTGTTTTCTTTTAGTTGTTTCTAGTATTTATAGACAAAAAAGAAAGGTAGTCCTAAGCCTCTTTTCCCCCACCATATAATTTTCTTTTTAAAATTTGTTATTTAATTTTTATTTAATATTAATTGGTCATTTTCATTTCCCCTCCCTGTCCTACCATATTTTTTAAATTTTTATTTTATCATTCTCCAAAAGGAAAACATTTATGAGTATGAAGAAATAGGGATAAATATTGGGGTGGGATTTGGGGGTTGAAAGGGGAGAGGGAGATTTATTGATACACCCACCTTTCGGAGGCCGGCCTCTTTGTAAATGCACAAATGGCACGCCAGAAGCCATAAAAAAAAAAAAAACATATTTGTATAAGGAAAAAGCCAATTTTTGTCCTAGATTGAATTGTGTTGACGAATGCCGGTCGATTGAATTGATATCGAAAAGGATTTATAAATAAATATAGTACTACGTAGAGAAAAAATAAAAATAGCTTTCAGGAGGAAAATCTAGAGCACACAGAACAGCCCTTTTTTATTTGTTTATAATGTGGTAGGGGGCAAGGGAGGAGCATAGGGTTGGAGGGAATTGTGAATTTGTTTTTTTTTATCCTAATTTATTTTATTATTTTATTAAAAAATAAAGAGGAAAATAAATAATAATAATAGCAATAGAAATTACTTACCATATGCGTTACAATATATTTTTCCTTTCGTATTTGTCTCGTTGCACTTTACGAATTTTACTACACTTTTTTATATTTTTATATTTCCTTAGAATTTTGTCTCTTTTTTTAATATTATAATTTCTTATTTTATTTAAATTTAACAACATAAATTGTTTTTTTTCGTGTGTATGAAAATTAAATTTAAATAAAATGCAATTGGTGTTTTGTTGTTCTTTTTTCTGAACCAAAAAAATAATAATAATTTGTTTTTTTTTACATTTATATATTTAAAATATTTATATTATAGTGTTTTCTTTTTCACACAGAAAAAAAATTTTTTTTTTTAACAAAGAGAAATAATAATAATAATTAAAAGTAATTTGGAAATATCAAATATTAAACTGATCACTATATTTTTTATTTTGCTTTTGTAGATATAAACCTCAATATTTCGATCGTTTATTTAATTATATTTTTATTTAAATTGTTTTCTGTTTGGTTTTCTCGTAAATCTGTTCGTGTTCTTTTTCTTTTTTGTTCTGTAAATTAAAAAATTGTTTATTATTATTAGAATGTTTTTTCTAGCTGCATTACTACCGGGTTTTTTTGTTTTTTTTTTTTTATTAATTATTTCATATTTATTTAAATGTCAAGCACCAAAGAAAAAAAAAAGTTAATAAATAAATATCAATTGTTCGCAAACACGTAAAAGAATAAAAAAAAAAAAGTGAAAAATAATAGTACGACGTATTGTTAAAGCCTATATCTGTTTTTTTTTTTTTTTTCAAAAACAGCTTGCCGGTTTTTTTTGTGTTTTTATTTAAATTGCAAGAAATAAAAAGATATCCCGCCAATTAAAGTTGTAATAAATAAATTATTTATTTTTAATAGAACACGGTTCTAAGAAAGTAGATAATAATAATAATACTACATTTACATAAGTTTTTTTTTCTCTTATTGTATTTTTAATGAAATAGAAAGTGTAACACTATTTTTTTAGTTGGGGAAGCACAAAAATTTTGTTGGCAGTTTATTCTTCGTTTCTTTCTTTTTGTTTTTCTTTAATTCAGTTTAATTCCAACGTGCGGGAGAATTTTTTTTTTTGATATGAAGAAACTTCAAATTGATAACGTTGCAGCCAAGTGGAAACACGTTTTTCTTTTTCTAAGTGAAATTTTATGTTGACCTCTTATTCGTGGTGGGTCTCATAAAATGCATAAATATCTATAGAAAAAAAAAGGCTGACGGGGATATAAATTAACAATTACCAAGAAATTAAAGAAAAAATTAATAGTAGTATGGTAATCTTTTTTTTTCCTTTTTCTTCTTTTCTTTGATTAAAAACTGGCACTTATATAGTCACACTTATGACACAATTATTATTATTATATTAAAAATATTGAAATTATCTTTAAAACGGCGTCTTCACTATCATAAAAAAATCTTCAAATGGAAAAGACGAATTTACTTTTCAATCGACGATGAGATTACGATGCCATGTTTTATAAAATGTGGGGAGCAGCAGCACAATAACCTCACAAAGTTTCCCCAATCACCACCACTGGCTGCTTAAAGTATAGTCTTTTTTTTCCCTTCTGGATGTAATACTATTTCTTTTGGGATGCCTACGGTTTTTGGGATTATTTATTTAGTAGTACAAGCTTCTAAGAATTGAATTAATCTAAAAGACTTTTTTAATCAATGAAAACATTTTTCTTCTTTCTTTCTTTTTTTTTTTTTTTTTTAAGAATTCTTAGTTGTCTAGCAATTTAATGAGATGAAAAACGTGTCCATAATCCTTGAACCAGAAATGCGATTTCTTTTTCTTCTTTCTCTCTCTTGTTTAATTGTTATTAATTTGTTTTCAATATTTCACTAGCACTTATTATTTAATTATAGTCCACGAAATTTTCTATAAAATATACGATTTTTTTGTTTTTTTTCCTCTTCAATTTCTGTGAGTTGTAACACAAAAGTGAATATACCACGTCTTAAAACGAACCGCACAAGTTTAATAATGCTTTTTTTTTTCTCTACTTTTCGTCTTTTCGTTTCTTTGGGAGCAACAAAAAAAAAAAAAAAAAAACACGAAATGCAAAAAAAACAAAACACTAACTTTTATTTAATACTTTTCCTTCCGGAATTTATTTTATAATTTTATTATACGGAATTCTCTTTTATAACCAAGTGCACACGTTTCACAAAAAAAAAATATATTTTTTTTTTACTTTTTTTTTGAACACTTTTTACATTTCAAAAAAAAAAAAAAAAAAAAAAAAAAAAAAAAAAAAAAAAAAAAAAATTTTTTTTTTTTAATTTTTTTTTAAAAACTTTTTAAATTTAAAAAAAAAAAAAAAAAAAACAACAACGAAGAAACAAAATGTGATAAACTTTTTTCTTTTAATAATGTTTTATCAAGTTTTTTTGGAAAAATCACACTACACAATTAAGGGATTAAATTATGGAATGATTGCTTGTTTTTACTTCGATGGCATAGATTTTTCAAAAGAAAAAAAAAGAACAAATAGTAGTAATAATGCAACAATATAATTCAGGAAAAATTGAAAAGCGACCACGTACGAAGAATTATTTTTTTTTTTTTTTTTTTTTTTGCCCCCGTCTCTATAAGGTGCTTGACATTCTTTTTCCACCAATCAACACGATTTTCCTTTTGCACACTCACTTAAAAAAAAAACAAAAATCGCTACATTATAATTAATTTTTAATAACGAAATGGAAATAAAAAAAAAAGAAACGTTTATATTAAATACTTTCGTTGTTTTTTTTTCCCGATTTTTGGTGTTTTTGTTATTTTTTTCTTTTTTTTGTCCCTCAATGAACGTAACTAGAAAAAACACATTTCTTTTTTGAAACTCCCGTCGAGTCTAAAATTTTTACTTCAGAGAAAAACTATGTTTTGAAAAAGGAAGAAAGCTGAAAAACGAAAAAAAAAAGAAAAACATAAAGAACAAAAAACGAGTAGTAGAAACACACACTTTTTTTAGTTTTACTTTTTTTTTTTTTTTTTTTAAATAACTATCATTTCATCATTTTGAAAAATACGACAAAAAATTCTTTCCTTTTTTGTTTTTTTTATTTTTTAAATTTAATGAACAATTGTGAAAATTTTTCTTCTTCTTCTCGTTTCGGTTTTCTTTTTCTTTTTTAATAATTTTTCTTGAACTAGTTACGAGCGCCGTACGGGAGACTATTTCGTTTCGTTTTTTTTGTTTTTATTAATCCGTTTTTTTTTTAATCTATATCGTTTTTTTGATGAGATTACAACAAACAAACAAAAAAAAAAACAACAAAGAACGATTTTATAAAATTTGATCGGTTTTTCTTAGTTATATTTAATATATTTTCTTTTATATAGATATATATATTTTTTTTTTTTTAGATATTGTTTTTTTTTTTTCTTTTGATTGCTTGTTCTTTTACTATAAACGATATTATTATTAATTCCTCCAATAAGTTCCTTCTTTAAAGCAGTTTATTACAACAATTAGCATTCGTGGCAAACTATTTTTGCGACAAAACGATTTTGCACTAAACTTGATTTCGTTTCTATATACGCTGAATGGTAGCGTATGACCAATGACGTTTTCGACGAATTGCTCTTACTTTTTCCCTTACAAACTCAAGCTGGCCTGGCAAAAACTAAGATACGATAGATACTGGCTTCATTCGACACACTCTATGTGTGTATAATTCTTTGTGGAATACAACTACAAGCAGAATGGGAATACATATACATATAGGCAACGACGACAATCCCGGGGATAGGCTACACGTCGGTGAATATATTACCTCCGCCCCGTTCCCACTCTAGCTATAACACGACCTACCCTTCCCATCCAATGACACTAACAATATTATGCGAAATTTTTTGTGGAAAGTTGAAGAAAAAAATCTAAAAAATTAAATAAACTAGTTAAAAATATTGATAACAATAAATTGTATTTGTTTCGTTCAATTATATTCATGCATATAGAGTAGTAGTATAAATACATGTACAAAATACTACGAAGAAAAAAAAAGGAAAAAAAATATATATATATATATAGAGAAAAAAAAAAACCCAAAAACAAGAAAAAAAAAGTATTTTCGAAGATAGGCCTACTTTAATGCCACGACGAAATAGTCGTTCAAAG
Source organism: Proctacanthus coquilletti (assembly GCA_001932985.1). Classification (NCBI taxonomy): domain Eukaryota; kingdom Metazoa; phylum Arthropoda; class Insecta; order Diptera; family Asilidae; genus Proctacanthus; species Proctacanthus coquilletti. Next base: position 28,204 of record MNCL01000312.1, read on the forward strand.
CAGCAGCAGCAGCAGTAGCAGCAACACCAGCAATTTCATTCACCAATACTATGACAAGATGAAATTTTAAAAAAACCCCCCTTTTTAACATCAGACGAAAAGATCACAAAAACAAAATTCTACCCTAATTGTGTCCAGACAGACAGGTAAAAAAAAAAAAAAAATAAAAAAATCCCCAAAAAAAAACCAAGGAGTAATATCAAAACAAAATACCGTACCGCTAAAATGAAATTTTTTTTTGATTATAATTTGAATCTTATAGAAGATTAAATTGAAGAATATCTCATAGATAAAAAGATACACGTAATTGAAATGCTGGCTGTTACTACTCGAAAAGGTCGGGGAAGTATGGTGAAGTGGGAGGGAAGTGTTAGTAAAATAGCGACGCCCAAACACGCTCTAAGAGATGGAAGTTGTTGACTTTTTTTTTTTTTTTTTGTTTTTTGTTTTTTTGTCCAACTTCCCACAAAAATCTAAATGTATAGATAGTTCCTTGAGAGTGTAAAAAAGCTACTATTAAATTCGAAATACGATTTTATGTACTGCCATATTCAATTTCGAATTTAAATATTTCTATTGAACTTATAAATGAAATATTATTTATTAAATTAGAGGAAAACATAAAATTTTCATTTTATTAAACAATCAAATAATTTGATATTAAAAGAGCTTTTATTTGATATCCATATCGTTGGGGTTTGAATAAAATCACCATTTGTATTTATATAACAAATAAACTTAATAAATTATAATATAACTACAGAAATCACGCCCCCTACACGCCCAATCACCCTCCCTGTCATACCACTAAAGGAAATGTTAGTTTTCGATTTTATTTTTTATTTTAATTAGTCCTTTGATTTTTACCTTCACTGCAGTCTAAGGAAAACCATTCAAATATTAATAATATTATAATTTTATTATAAATCGGGAGTTTTATATTATTTATATGTTGTGAAATTTACGGTTATTGTTTTCGTAATTATAAACGATTAATTAGTATCATTATATTTCGCCTTAATCGTTTGATCTTATTTGAATTTTTATTATTCCGTTACGAATGTTTGTTATTTTTATATCTTTACGATAATAAAATCTTTTTACCCTTAATTCTCTGTGTAAAAAGTAATTAAATAATTTTCTTAAAAAAAATAATAATAAAACGACGAATAAAACTAAAGGCAAAATGTTTTTTCTTCATAAAACTTATTCTAGTAATTTAAAAACGAAAATTATTTTATTACTTTTTATGGTATCTAAAAACAACTTATAAATTTAAAAGAAAAAACAAGACGAATGAAAATGTGAAAGTAATTTAAAAGAAGAGGTAAAATGAATTCCAAGAAAGGACCGCGTGGCCATTAACGAACACACCGATAGATCTAATCAAGTCCCATTATCATTTTTCTAAATCGGCGTCGCTGTCGCCTTAATATTTCCATTTCTTTCTTTTGAAAGTAAATGAATTTGTGTATTTCTTCAAGGTTGCTGTCGTATCTTAAGAAAATCGAATATTTTAAAGTTGTTTTTGATTTTTTTTTCTGGTTTTTGTTTTTCTCTTTTGGGTATTGCCATAGGATAACATTCGAAAATCTTTGTAAAATAACGTATTTTGTCTTTTTTCTTATTTTCTATTAATTTTTATAAATACATAAGTAATAAAATTTTTAATTATTAAATATTCTTAAATTGATTTTGTCTATAGTAGAAATTTTAATAAATAAAATATTTTGTTAACAATTATTTTGTAAAAATTTTAATTAATTCAAATGGTTTTAAATGAGTTGGGGATTTGTATTTTTTTTTTGTTTTTATTTTTAAATAGAAAGGAGATACGTCTATCCATTTAATAGTAATATTTTAGAATTTAAATTCTGTGCCATTATCTGCTGTTGGATTTGTCCTTAGAGATAAATTTTAGTGGAATTGCAAAGGGTTTCTTCTAAGAAATTCGTACAAGTTATACAAAAGAAGATGCTTCTATCTTTTCTTCAAAAAACAAAAAAAAAAACAAAAAATTTCAATTAAGAGTTTTAAATTCAAATCTTTAATATACTATTGTAAAAAGAAAATAATAATAATAATAATATTAATAAAAATAGTAAATGCTGTTAACCAATTCCTGTACGTTCTTTTATCGAATTGAATATTTGAAAGATTTGGCCTATCTTTCCTCTTATTGGTGTTGTTATTGGTGGATTGTGATGATGTTTTATCTCTTCTTGTTGTCTCTCCCCTCTCTGTCACACTTACACTCATCTTTTTTCATTGAATAAAATTCCAGAAAAGGCGTGGAGTGACAGGGGTGAACCCTAGTGGATGAGTTTTTCCAGATTTTCGAGCTGTTCGTTGTACGTTTATAATTTTCTTAAATACGGAAAAAAAATTCTCTATATATAATAATATAAAATAATTTCTATTGAAATATGTTAAAAGTATTCAATTAAAAAAAAAAAAAAAAAACGGTGCACTTTTGTTTTATATTGTGCAAAAACAAAACAAAATAAATAATAAATAATAATAAAATCGTGCAATTTATAATAAATCGTATAAAACAAACAAGAAAAAATCATCTGCACAGTTTTATTTTTTGTTCTTCTATTATTATAATTATTATTATTAATTTTTATATATTGTAATTATAATTTTCAATTTTTTTCTTTTGCATAAAAGTTACTCAAAAAAATTATATTAAAAAAAAAAAGAAAAAGTTTCTCTTTATCTCGCTTCCTCTGCCGGGCGGCACCTTATCGGTCGCGCGAAATATATTTTTAATTATTTTATTAATTACATGCTTCGTAAGTTGCTTAATTGTTGTCATATAAAATAAAATAAAATTAAGTAAAGCTACAAGTCTTAAAAGATATTTTATCTAAAAAACAAAAAAAAAAAAAACCAAAAGAAAGGAGATTGTGAAGTTGAATGCTAAAAATATTCTCTTTTTGGTTTTTTATTCTAACAAAAAAAAAAAATAATAAAGAAAAATAATTTAAGGAATATAAATAAATAATAAATTATTTGCCCTTTATTATATTTTAATATTTTTGTGATAAAATAAAAATTGTCGTAACGTTAAAAAATAAAATAAATTTATGAAGAGGTTTTGCATGACGAAGGAAATTGCAAAATTGCCCTAGTTTTTTTTTCTTTTTTTTTTTTGGTCGGTTGGTTGGTTCGTGTGTTTCATTTTATGTCTTTATATTTTTAATCGAAAAATGGAAAATGTTTACAACACTTGAAAGATTGTCGGACAGTGTGAACAAATTTCCTGCGACCTGTTCGAATTTTTATTTGTGCTGCTCACATCAAAAAATAAAAGATATTTTTGTTACTTTTACTAAATCGTTGAGTGAGTCTAGTGTTGTTTGTTGTTCTTTTTCGTTTTTTTTTTGTTCTTCACCTCTTGGGGGCTAGTATTGTGTTGTGAATTTTCATTTCCTCATGAAAAGGGAATATTATTAAAAAAAAAAATCAAAATAAAAATCAAAAATATTTGGTGGAGGAGACCCCTTTTACTCTCGCGATATATTGTATTATTATTATTATTATTTTTTTTTATGGGAGGGGAATCGTCTTTATAGTGATTCAGATTCTTGGGCGGTGTAATTAAGAAGAAGAAACGTTCAGAACAGTCTCACGTTTGTCCAGGTCTACATTTGACCAAAAGAAAAAAAAAAACGACAAAAATTAGTCAGAATTTTGTATCTCAAAAATACTTTAAAAAAATCTTCCTTCCTCTCGAAAAATCGTCTTGGTAAGTTCTTCGTGTTTCTTAATTATTCAATTGTTTTTTTTTTCTGTGTAGGCCACAGACAGTAAAAATCGCGCCAGGGGGCCAGAGGGGGTCCAAATTTACCTCCTGTTTTGTTTTCATTATGACTAATTTCCAGATTTTTGTCTTCTTAAAAGCCAGCTGCTGTACCTTCTTGCTTTTTTTGATTCCCTCCTTCTAAGGACGGTATATTTTTATTCTAGACAACGGTCAATAATTCAAGATTGCCTTGGCCTTGATAAGACACTTCCTGCTTTCTATAAAAAGACAGGAAATATTAACAACACAAAAAAAAGAAGTAGAAAGTGTGTAGTAATAAATTCCTATATTAAAAATGCATTGAAGAGCTCTATCGGCGTTTTATAGTTCCAATATTAAGAGCTTTCCCTGAAGTAAAACCTTTATAATACTATGCTTGGAAAAAAAATACATTAATAAAGATAAGCGTTTAAAAAATGAGCTTTTTTTCCCCCCTTTTTAATGATATTATGGACCATATGATGAATTTGCCAAAAACAAAACTGTGGATTTTTTCTTTAAAATCCAAAATTTGGTCTCTGATGGTCCTTAAATCAAAATAAATAAAAAAAAAAACAAGGCTCTAAAAGAACTCTCTAACTCTTTCAATTCAATAGAAATTTTTTTAAATATACTATAAAATCATTTTTTAAATAGGAGTAATATTACTTCTCATCAAACCAAAATATTTATTTAAAAAAAGTGCCCATCCCTTCCATCTTCCAAAAAAACAAAAAAGCGCACATTTTAAACGCCTACTTTTTTTTTTTATTTACTTCCATCATCAGGATGAAAAGAAAAACAATAATAATAAAAATACAAATATAAAAGCAATAATAAAAGCATTACATCATTCAAAATTTCTTCCAGGGATTTTATAAATAGTTTACAAAAAATCAAAATAAATTTAAAAAAAAAAACAATAGAAAAACTTTCGACCGACCCCCCGGACTTAAGACGAGAGAGAGAAACTTTTAGCAATAAAAGAAACTATTTTTTTTCCTTTTGTATATGTGATTTTTTAAGTGTTTTTTTTTTTGAGTGAGAAAAAATTTTTCAAAATATTATATAAACATAAATTTATTTTATTTTGTTTTGTTTTCCGGAAAAAAGGTTTTTTTTTTATACAAGAACGCAAAAAACAAAAAGACAGTACTCCGTGTTTAGTGTGAAAAAGTAAAAAAAAAATATATAGATATATATTTAAAAAAATAAATATAATCAAAAAAAAAAAATGCAGGCAATCAAATGTGTGGTTGTCGGTGATGGGTAAGTAAAATATTATTTATTTATGTTTTAATTTATTTATTTTTTTTTTTAAATTATTTTTTACTTAAATATTGTAGGAAATTTTATGATGAAATTTTCTAAAATATTTTGAAGAAATTTATGGAAACAATTGAATTTATTTTTTGAACGTAATTAATTGTTTTTCAAATAGTATAAATGTTTTGAGAAAAATTATATCATAATTTCGAGTTTATTTCAATAATTAATATTTTACTTAGATAGAAGTCTTTTTTTAGTTTTGTTTATTTATTTTTTATACCATAAACTTCTTCAATAATTATTATTTGTCTTACTATTATTATTATTATTTTTTCTAAAAGAATGATTATAATAATACGCAATTTTAAATAAATTACAGTGCCGTTGGTAAAACGTGTTTACTTATAAGTTACACAACAAATGCCTTTCCTGGCGAATATATCCCAACTGTGTAAGTTATCGCGAAAAAGAAATTAATTAAAAAGAAAAAAAAAAAAGAATACATATATATATATTTTTTTAATTAGTTTCGATAATTATTCGGCAAATGTTATGGTCGATGCTAAACCGATTAATCTCGGTCTGTGGGACACAGCCGGACAGGAAGATTACGACAGATTACGACCGCTGTCCTATCCACAAACGGATGTATTTTTAATTTGTTTTTCATTGGTTAATCCAGCATCATTTGAAAATGTTAGAGCAAAGGTATTTCGTCCAATCCCCCTTCCCTCTTATCATTAAATAAATAAATAAATAAAAATTTCTCTACTAACAAAATCTTATATAAAGTGGTATCCGGAAGTACGTCATCATTGCCCAAGTACTCCTATTATACTTGTTGGCACAAAATTGGATTTGAGAGACGATAAAAGTACTATAGAAAAATTGAGGGATAAAAAATTAGCACCTATCACTTATCCACAGGTATTGTATTATATGAAAAAATAAAAAATAATAATAATAATAAAATTTATGTATGCAGTCAATCGTCGAATAACACGATTAATGGGTTCCGTGTTATTCGATAGTCTAGATTTATATACGTAAATTAACTATTTTAATAATAATACAAGTGGTGTCATATTATTCGAGGATTATTGTAATTTTTGATGGCTTTTTATATTCCGTGTAAATGAAGAATCGTGTTATTCGAGGGTTGGCTGTATATATAAAACGTATCAAACAAATTTCTGAGGGTGGATTGATTGTCTGCTTGTTTTTACAGGGATTAGCGATGGCCAAAGAAATAGGTGCTGTAAAGTATTTAGAGTGCTCAGCACTCACACAAAAAGGTTTAAAGACAGTCTTCGATGAGGCTATAAGATCCGTACTTTGTCCAGTATTGCAACCGAAATCGAAGCGTAAATGTACATTACTTTAAAAGGCATCAAAAAATAAAAAAAAAAACTAAATAAGAAAAAAAAAAATATATATATATATATAAATAAAATAAAATGCGCATAAATAATAATAACAAAAAAAAAAAATACAAAAACATACAACAACAAATCCAAGATTCACAGTATAAGAAAAAAGTGATCCACGGAAAATAGTAAAACTAGCAGAGGAGATTTAATTAAAGAGATAATAATAAAAAAATACAATGAAATAAAAATGTCGAAAAATAACAACAAACATTCAAGGAGAATCACTAAAAAAAAAACCTCTGTAAGCGTATATACAACAAAAAGAAAAAAAACCAACAAGCGTATAAAAGAAATCATAACTTGCTATTGATGAATGTAAAAATGGAACTAATGTCAAAAAAAAAAAAAACAATGTTGTAACAATATAGAGAATAAGGAAATTTTTTATTTTTTCAGAAAAAAAATGATAAAAATAATAAGAAAATAAATTTCAAAAAACTGTCTTGCTCTTTGAACACAAAGGTATAAATAACGAAAAAAAAACAAACAAACAAACAAACAAAAACAGCCGGGAGAATACGATAAATAAAAATACAAATTGATATTTATATTAAAAAAAAGCACAAGCAAAAAAAAAGGACAAACGAAAAATAAAATATTAATAATATAATGCTCCACGCCCCTCCACAGAAACAGTTGGTTAATTTTTTTTTGCAATAATAATAATAAAAAACAAAAAAGAAAAAAAAAACCAAGAAGGAATCACACACACACCTTTCAGCTTACCTGTACAAACTACGAAATGTTATTTTTAAAAAAAAAAAAAGGTAATAAAAGAAAATTCTTTTATTAAAACAAATGAATACCTGTTTAATTTTTGTTTTTTTGTTTTGTTTTTATTTTTCTTCTCAAAACGTAAATACAGTGAAATATGCGCTAAAGAATATTTTTTTTTCTCTCTTTCGTATTTTCTACGGTTTGTGTCTTTTTGATATAAAGTCCAAATATTTTATAAACAAAACAACAACAACAAAAAAAAGAAAAAAAGTAATAATATTGTAACTTTGCAGCGTCCAAAAAAAAAACAAAAAACAAAAAAAAAAGGTCAAACAAACAAACAAAACAAAAACACGCTTTTCTACAACATGCCAACAACAACAAATTGCAAAGAAACACACAAACAGTATCGTAGTTTTATTAATTTCGTTGAAGTTTTTTTCCTTTTTTTTTTAAATTTTATTATTATTAATTTTTTCTATACTAAAAAAACAAAAAAAAAATAAAAAAATTTAAAAAAAATACTAAATAAATAAAAGAAGTCGTGTTTTTTTTTTTTTATGGAGGAAACGAGAGTCATATATGGAGAAAAAAAAATGAAGAAATGTAAAGCGAACTGAATTAAAATGTGAAAATGAAGTCGCGCGAAGATCTAAAAAAAAAAAATAATAATAAATAAAAAAAATTTGATGTTATCTGTATTTTGTTAAATTCGTAGCCTCTATTTATTTTGTATACAAAAAAAAAAAAAAAAAAAAAAGTTTTTTTTCTGATTTAATTATATAGAAATAAAGAGCGACATTTATTATTAAACTTCTGATGTTTTATTCTCGTGTATTTACCCCAAAAAAACTGCCCATCCCTTTAATTCCCTTTTTTTAATATTAATTCAATATATATTTTTTTTTTTTTTCAAATAAATCATTTTCGAAAACGGTTTTTTTAATACACACCCTTTTCTACTTACCTTTTTGTTTTTTATAAATATTTGCTGTCTGCTTTTGTTTTTGTTTTTAATGGTATAGAAATGTAAATAATAAAAGTACAATATTTCCTTTCAGGTATATCGAAACAGGATTGTTTATTCAAATTTTATTTTATTTTATTTTCAAATTTACAAGAAGATGAAATATTTCAGGAACTCTTAAACACAAGAAAGAAAAAAAAGAATAATATACTGAAATTAATTAATGAATACATTTGTGTTTCTATAAAATCTGGTTCCCTAAATAAATACTACATATTTTATTTTATTTTATTTTATCTTATTTTATTTATTAAAACGGTTTCTACCGCTGGACACATGAACCATTCAATTCTTTTATTTTTCTATTGTTTTTGTTTTTTAAATAAAATTTAAATGTCTTTTTCTATCTTTTTTAATTCCCTACTGTAATTAATTAAATAAATAAAAAAAAAAAAAAAAAACAAGAAAAAACAATAAGCAGGGAAATAAAGAAAAAAATAAAATAAAATGAAATTAAATACATTCTCGCTGAAAAGAGGAGTACTAAAAAGTACTTAAGTAATTATTTTTAATATAATTCATTGTTTTGTTTTGTTTTAATATCACAATCTTTACCAAAAATACAAAGTAGCCGTAAATGATCAGAAAATAATATTATTAATGTATATATATATGTTTTTTTTCTTCGAATAACGAGAAAATTAAGTAGATTAATATTTCAACAATTGCATCTATTCATTAAATATATTATTATTATTATTTTCCCTTTTTTGTTTATTGTTTTTTTTTTTTAATTATTATTATCCTTCTTTGGTTCAATTTTGACTGGCACTTTATGGTATTAAGATCCGCGATTATTTAAGATTGGGCATTAAGTAAAATAATTATTCATTTTTTATTTATTACTATTATTATTATTATTATTTTTAAATATTTAAGGTACCCTCTTATGCAAATAAGTGCATTGTGCCGATATGGTGCCCACATTTTAAACGCGGTTATTTCATTTAAGTACAATTTCATTTATCTTTTCATTTTTTTGTTTTTTTTTTTTTGATTTTTTTTGGTTTTTTAATTTTATGAAAAACAAAATAATAATAATAATACGGCTACTAGTTCTTAAAACTGAATTAAATTTTAAAGCTATTTCAACATTAAATTGTTTATTTGTTTGTTTGTTGTGTTTACTTGTTTCATTCTTGTGATTTTTTTTTCTTTTGTTTTTAATTAAAGCTTTCCCCTATCCCCCGAACAACAACAAGAAAAAAATAAATTATTAATAATTAATTGTAATATTACCCTTGGTATATTGTTTTGTTTTGTTTTATTAATTATAAGGAAAAAGGCAAAAAAAAAAAACTACACGTAAATCGAAATCACCTTTAAGACAAAACGAACGAACGAAAAAGAAAAAAAAACAAAAAAAACTGTGTAATTAATTTTTAAATAAAATAATAATTTACTTCAAATGTTTTTTTTTTCAATTTTTTGTTTTTTTTTGTTTTTCATTTTTAATTAATTGTCTTTACGTTGTTGTAGTTGTTGTTTTTCATCTTGTTTTATGGAACGAATTTTATAAAATTTTCTATAAACAAAATGTCCAAGGAACCAGGTACATAATACAATAAAACCATAATAATTAAAAATACTAAATACTTTCATCCACCTGCTGTAACTTAGGTAAATAAAAGGTATTAAACACCATCCCATACAAATATGAGTATAAATTCTAAGTATAATAGAATAAAAAATTCTTGCTGCTTGTGAATCCAAAATATCTTTATAATTTGATCGTAATTCTTCAAAAACAGTTTCAAACTATTAAAAAGGAAGAGAGAAACAAAAAAAAAAAAGTAAAAATTATATATTATTAGTTTAATTATAAAATTATTATATACCTGTTTTTCGAATGTAATGACCAGGTACTCAAGGAAGAAACAAACATAATATCCGGTATGGAATCCATGCCATACAGCTAAAAATAATAGAGCAGCTCCATAACTGATTGTCCGATTACCAAGGAATTTTAGACGTTTATAAACATATTGTGATACCCAATTATTGGTATTAACATTAAATGATTGTACATAATGATTCATTTTTGTAGCATTTTCAAATATTTTTAATTTAACATTTGTACAACCTGACCAATCTTCATTACCATTTTCATCAGTTCCAACATATGATAAACCTAAAAAAAAAATAAATATAAATAAATAATTTATATAGAATAATAATAAATAATAATAAAATTACCAAAACATGTTATTGCACCTTCAGCTAATAGCCAACATGATATATATTTATATAATGATATTTTAGCCCATATTCCAATTATAAATAATTTATAATATATTGTTGTATTTTGAAATTCCATTGTAAATAAATAATCATCTGGTATTATTGATGAACCATATTGTCGTATAATTAAATAAATTATACCGATTAAACCACGTTTTATACCAATTATTGTATTCGATTTATAATTATCATATAAACCATTTATAAAATTTTTATAACGACAAAATTGAAATTGTGGTCCAACTAAAAAACTAGCTGGAAAATATGTAAAACCAGCTAATTCAATTAATGATGGTATATTTTTAATTGTTTTTAATAAATTTTTATCATTCGTATTTAATAATAAATTATTATCATTATTTATATATTGTCCATCATATAAATCAAAACCGAAACCAATTAAACGTAATACAAGAACACAATGTGGCATTGTCCATTTTATATCATAGTCATCACTTTCAGTAAAATAATATCCAATTAATAGATAACTCATATGAAATATAAAATTAATTATAACAAAATATTTATGTTTAGACATAAAACGTATTAAGATGTATGTTGTACATATCGCTATTAGACTATGGTATGCATCAAAACCATAATTAAATATGCATAAATAGAATCCAGTTAATGCACAAAATAAATGTTTTATTATTTCTGTACTATTTCGAAGAAATTTCACATAAATTTGTGATAGTGGATAACCTGTAAAATAAAATAAAATAAATTATGAAATTATTCATTTTTAATAATATTCTTTTTTTAATTTATTTATTTATTTTTGTTTTTTTAAATCGAAGATAATCCATTATTATTCAATTTTGTAAATATACCTTGACCTACGACAAAACAATTTCCATTGAATATTTTTGGCCCAATTTCTTTTTTTTTTGTTTTCTTCTTTTCTTAAAATAATATTACTAATCAATGGTGTACAAGAAAAAAATTCAGGTCAAGGGGGCACGACAATGACGACGTTCTCAATTTATACAAAACCAAAATCAAAAAAAAAAAAAAAATGATTATGATAAGAAAAATGAATGAATTAATCGAAATACGGAAATGTTTTATTGTGATATGGTATTACTATTATTAATTTTTTTTTTTGCAATCCTTTTACGCGTATTTATAAAGCAAAAAAAATAAATAAATAAATAAATAAATAAATAAATATAAATAAGATTATCATTTATTAATGACGCATTTTTCTGCCGGATGCTGCGAAGATTCTTCCCAATTAATTACGCGATGATGTGTTAAAGAAAAAAAAGGAAGTAATAGTAAATAACACTGGAATTAATTGCCCTTCTTTCTGGTCACCTTTTTCCACAATTATTTGATTAGGTTTCTTTTGTTATTTTTATTTCATGAGGTGAAAGTTTTTTTTTTTTCTGATTTGACCTTTGAATGAATTTCCAGGTGGCATTGTTGGGGGGGGGCATGCATATCATAGGTCTTCATTTTCAAGGGCTAGTAGTTTTTTTTTTTTTTTTTTTTTAAATTATGATATAAGAGTTATTTATTACCTGCTAGAATTGATAGAAAAAGTCGTAATGCTGGCTCAGGTATTCCCGTATAGACGGCAAGTTGTCCGATCAGTCCTAATGTTGTATTATTCATTTTTTCCTTAAAAAGAAAGAAAACAAAGAAAAGGATATAAAAAGGTTTGAAGAATGTCCTAAGTAGGCGTAGATTTCAACCCTAAAAAACAAAAGCAAAAAAATAAGAAAGAAAGAAAGTAAAAACTCATAAATGAAATCAACTTTCAACTTTTTGAGAGGCCCGCTTTTTTGAGTAATCCTACTTCATAATTAGATAAAATTAAGAATGAAAATAAACGATAAATTTGTATTCCATTAGAATGTTGTAATTTTCGTTTTATTTTCTGTCCTATATTGAGTTTTTTTGTTTTTGGGTTGTTGCTATATTTCTTTTTTTCTTTTTTTTTTTTTATATAATTTAATACCTGCTTTTGCTTGACCGATGATAATCAGGCACGTGTGTGGCGCCACATAGAGATAATAATACTATAAACACCTGCTAGGATACCACAAATGACTTCTTGTTTGTTTGTTTGATTTGTTTTTTCTTTAATTTACACCGAAATGAACGAAAAAAAGAAGAAAATAATAGACAAAAGGAAAAAACAATCCACACTGTCTTGAAGATTTTTACGCAATCATTTATTAAATTGTGATAATAATAAAGTACATTAAAGTACAAATTAACTAGTACGCACGAACCTTATTTTTTTTATTATATTATTTCGTTTTGGTTTTTTTTTTTTTTATATTATTATTTGTTTATTATTTTCAGTTTTCTTTTTGTTTAGAGCGAGGATTATTTTCTTTTTGTTTTTTTTAAAATATACTTTGATACGAGATATTTTAATTCATTGATTTTTCCCTTTAATAACCGTCTGAATATGTTCACTCCGATGTTATCCGCTGACAATTGAGGGAAAACATTGAACATACGTTTTTAAGACGACAATCGAGATATTCCCGCGCCGTCTTCGATTTTACCCCACTTTTGTTTTTTTTTTCTTTTCCTACTTGTTAACTTTATTTACTTTTATTTTTATTTTTTATTTTTTAAAATATAAAGTGTCTTTCTTGAGACGGTTTGAATCATAGCTAAAAAAAAAAAAAAAAAAAAATAAATGAATAAATAAAACGAATAATGAAAATTTAAAATTTATATTAAAATTAAAAAAAGAGGGACAAGTTCATCAAATTTATTTCCATACGTAAATTAACATAAAAAAAAACAAAGGAAAAAAAAACAATTGATTTAGTTTTGAATGTCAACAATGCCAAGAGAGTACACAGAAGAAAAAAGAAAATTATGTTTTATTTAATATTTTATTAAAAAAATAATAATTTTACTCTTAAACAAAGTAAAAATGAATAACAACACAATTAAGTTTTTCAATATTTTTTGATATTTGATTTTTTTTTTTGTTTTTGATTTGATGATATTTTATAAAAATTCTACTATTATTAATTTAAAACCTCTTCAAGAATTAAGGGTTTTATTTAAAATAAAAAAAAAAATTATAATTTAAGTTTGATCTTCCAATTACGCAAAGATAAAATCGCACCATTTGAAAATTTAAAAGAAAATTCGTTAAACAATTCTAAAATGCAATTCTGGATTGAATTTCTTATTTTGACAAATATTTTTTTTTTTTGTTTTGTTTTTCTATTATTTAAATGGCATTTTCTTTAAATTATAAAGATAATAAAAGAAATAAAAAAAAAATAAATTTAAATTTAGATAAATCCATCCTGTAAATTTATTGATGATGATTTTGACCCTTTAATTTAATTTAGTCCAATTAGCTTTAATTTTATTTTGTTTTTCGAAAAAAATACACTCTGTTTTATCTACTGATTTGATTTATTTTCAAATAAATAAAATTACTAACGATATTTCTGATAATTTCGTTTAAAAAATCTTAGGGTAAGTTAAAGAGTAAAATCGCAAAGTCATTTTATTTATTTTGAATAAGAACATTTTAGGGAATAAATTGAAAGGAATGTTTTTTTTTTTCATTCGTTTATTAATTATAATACAAATTGTATCTTATAAAATATGATTTTCTTTTTTTTTCAAATTCTACACGAATCTTGTTGCCTTTGTAACGTACAAAACTCGTGTCACGAAGTACGATCTTCGTGTTCGTTCGTACCTTTCGAAATCGCCTCCTTTTAGCGCGGACCGTTACAATTCCATTCATTAGTTCTCCTGTGATTAGTGCGTGCGGTTGTCTTTCGAGCGAGTGCGCGAATTAAATTCATTAAAACGTTCCCCGTGCGTGTTAAATGTAATAAAATAATTAAAAAAACTAGTATATAAATGTTGATAGTAATATCTTTTTCATAATTTTTAAAAAATTATACAGTGATAATACGATAAAATCATGAAATTCGGTTGACGGTTTTATCTTTTTGTTTTTCATGTAAAAAAATTTACGTTTTGTGATCGGTAAGTCTTCAAAAAATTTATTAAACGATATTTTCTATTGCAAAAATGCAATACGACTTTGAAATTAAAATTAATTACTTTGCCATGAATACGAAATTTATTTTATGCGTATAATTAATTAAATAAATTTGAAATTATTAAAAATGGTGTTCCTTTAGGAGAGCTGGCGGATTTTCATGGAACCCAATGCTCCATTTCCGGCCGTTATGAGTTTGATTTTTTATTATTATTATTTTTTTCTTTTACAAAAGGGCAAATCATTTTCATGAAAGGAAGTTGTTTTATAGTAAATTTAAATAAATAATTCGTATCTTGTTATTTTTTAAATTATCCCTGAAAAACCTTTTTAAAAATCATCCAATTCTCGTCATTAGGATTTCATGAATAAAACTCCATAAAATTTAAAGAGGATGCATTTTCCATACTAAAACTACGTGATATTTTATTTTACCTGGTTGTACCTGGATAAATAGTCAGAATATGAAGGTGGTGATAGGAGGGCTTTAGGGATTCTTATTTTCGGGTAATTAAAAAAATGAAACACAATTCAGAGGTCTTGTTAATTCGATATAAATAGTATTACACACATACATACAGGTTAACAACGTCCAACAAGCCGCATTTTTTTTTTTCTTTTTTAAGTCTAGAGAACTTGTACTTTTTCTTTTTTCTTTCTGGGAGGGAGAGAGGATTTAATATTGTTTACAAATCCGACTGCATGAGAATTGTGTAAACTGCCGGGACGAAAAAATAAATAAATACAAAATTCATCTCTCAGAACTTGAGGCCAACGCAGAGCGAAACACCCAATAGTTTTTTTTTTTTTGGGGGGTGGAGCGGTAACTGACCATATATAACTTTTCTTTTTTTTTTTTTGAGCAAGTATATTACGCCTGCAGACGTGTTCACCGAAAAAAAAAAACGACTATATTTTTTTCTCAAATAAAATTCGAAAGGAGAAAAAAAATAAAATATAATAAATCAATCAATTAAATTCAGAATTGGTGCATTTTGCCATTTCTTATTTGCCTAGGAATAATCTTAGAAAAAAATCATACAATTGGGAAGGGTTGGAGGGGGGCTGTCGGAAACGCATACGTTAAACACCGGGTAATACTTTACTTATTAACTAAACTTGCTTCTTGATAATATAAGGTACAGCGAAAAAAAGGGTTTCTTAGAAAAAGAAAAGGCCGTCGTGCGCCTCTAACTTTTTGTGGTGGTAGACGATGATGTAGGAAGTCTTGGAGATCCTGGTTCTGATTCAGATCCATATCCAGCCACTCCGGAAGCAGTAGGAGATGATGATCCATCCATTTTTGTGGTTATCGTATCAGCTGAGACTGTACTTATTGTTGTTGATGTTGCTATCGGCGGAGACATTGGACTGGTGTTAAGTGGTGATGATGAACCTTTTGTAGGGGTAGTCGAAGTCACAGTCGAATCAAGTCGAGTTGTAGATAATGATGATGATACTGTTTCTCCTCCTCCTCCTCCTCCGGCTCCACCTCCTCCTCCTCCTCCGGCTCCACCTCCTCCTCCTCCGGTTCCACCTCCTAAGCCACTTCTCAGTGGTGACTGGGCTGATGTTGTAACTGGGGGTGGTGGCGATGATACAGTCTCCTTACCCGAATTCGGGCTAGATTTCTTGCATCTTTTACAGATGTAATCATCGTCTGGTTTTATCGAATGCTTATCGAGTCCAACACAAAACATATGGAACCATTTGTTACACCAACCATCGCATTGAACCCAATCCACTTCTCGACCTGTTTTAATTATATAATTTTTTTTTTTTTTTTTTAGTTAGTTTTGTGTTCTTATAATTTTTTTCTTTATTCTAAAAAAAAAGAAGAAAACATAAACGAAAATTACATCTCTTACCAGATGGACGAGCACAAGATACAGCACTGCATTCTTCATCATCATCTGATGTAGATGCAGTTGTTACAGTCTGTTCTTGTTGTTGTTGCTGTTGCTGCTGTTGTTGAATTTTCTTTCCACGTTTCCGTTTTTTATTTTCACCAACAACTCCTACAGTGGAGGAGGAGTGATCGTTATTTTTGGCTACTAATTTCATTTTTCTACCTCGTTTCATTTTTGTAGGACTCTTTTCACTGCTACCTACTGTTACTGTTGTTGTTGTTGTTGTTGTTGCTGTTGTTGTCGAAACTAATAAAAAATTATTTTTACAATCACAAAAAAATTACAAAAAAAAAATAAATAAAAATAAAAATAAAATAAAATGATTACCTTTCGAAGAACGTTTCGCTTGTGGACCTCCACTTTCATCAGATCTACGTTTCTTCACATTGTTGACTAGAGCATCATTTGAAGAACTCTATGTGGAAAAAATATATGTTTATATATAAAATATCATAATATTAATATAAAATTTACCACAATATTATAACGGTACTGTATATAGGCTAGATCAGATACAGAAGGTTTAGCAGCATTTAAAATACGCCAAATATGAAGGGTTTCATCTAACGAAACCTCAAGTAAATCACCCTCCATCATAAGATCCTCAAGGGTTTCACGAGTCGTTTTACTTAATTGTATAAGAGGCATATCAGACTTATGTACAGGACTCGATACCTTTCCATAGCCCGATATTGTTGAAGCACTTAATGGGGGTACAGAATAGGCGTGTTCAATTTTTCTATAATAGTATTATTATATTATTGCAAAATTCATAATATGAATAAAAGGCTAAAGCCTTACGTTGGTGATGACGGTGAACTATCGCCCCCGGACGCGACATCTTCATTAATTTGTAACGATCGAAATTCTTCATCTTCTGAACTAGTAGCTGGTCCATCATCTTCAGATGTTTGTGATCGCCATTTTTGTGGTGATTTAGTACCACCCTTACGTATAATATCAGATAAAATTTTATCACCACGTCCACCAGTACCACTACCACCACCATTATTACTACATCCTCCTCCTGCTCCTCCTCCGCTCCCGACTCCACCACCTGCCGCCATACTATCGGTCATTTTTTGTGATATTATTGATAGTGCTGCTAAAGCTGATGCTACATCTTCTGTAGCAAATGCTTGTCTAGCTCTATCTTGCCAATTCATAGCCCTTTCGGTTAAACATTGTAATGCCTCACCTTCAGGTAGTCGTATAGGTAAACGTTGTAAAGAAACTAATAATGATAGGATTGTTTCTAGACGTGGCCGGCGAGATCTCATACATGATTGGCATAAATATTTTGATTCACGATCTTTTTCACGTACATTTAATTGTGGTACAAAAGTTGTACCAGATGGTGTAGCCGTATTCGATGAACGTGGACGTACCGTATTTTTTGGTGGTGGGACACAATTATCATGGAACCAATCTTTACATAATTGACAATGATACATATGCCCTTGAAATTTACGTTTACATATACAATATTTATCTTCTTGGGGATTTTTTGATAAATTTAATTGTCTTAAATCACGCATTTCACGTAATTCTTTTTCTTCAGCATTTTTAAATGCATTTACCATTTGTGCTGGACCAGTATCTTCAGTAAATTGATCTTCAAGAGATTTTTTACGTAATTTAGAACCTAACATTACAGCATCTGAACGTGGTGATAATACATCCATTAATGTAAATGTTGTTTCTTTTTTTAAAAATGTACGTGATGTACGTTCTTTCCATAATCTTGCTGCATTTAAATGATCTTCCATTCTTTTAAGTTCTTCTAATTGAAATGGTATATTTTTACCACGATTAACAACATTTTCTAATGTATGAAAATATGGGTATGTTTCATTTGATTGTAAATTTTCAACAATTGTTAACCATTCTTTGGCCTTTTTTAATGCATCTTTTAATATTTGTTGACTTGGTAATATACCTTGAATTTCTTCAGCACGTTCTAATAATAATTCAATTTCAGGTAATTCATGTTGTGTACTACTTTTAAAACATTTTTCTGCAACCTGTTCCCATTCTTCTACAGATAAAATAATTTCTTGTAGTATTACTAATTGTTTTTCTAATATTGTATCCGGTGTAATACTGAGACCCTCTTTAATAAGAGCTTTAATATCTTGTATTGGTTTCTTTTCATTCGAATTTCGAAATTGTTTTACACGATTATACCAATTAACTTGAAGTAAACGATCTTTTAATGCTTTAATTTCATGTAATTCAATACATAAAGAGCTACCTTCTTCAATTAAACGTTCAATTGATTTTTCATCAGCTTTATTAATCGGTTTTGATAATTGTAATTTTGCTGATTCAACAAATTCTTTACCCAATGTACGTAATTCTCTTACACTTTGTCCTTCTTGTATAATACAACAAAGATTATCAATTTCTTGTACAAATAATTCAAGTTCATCTAATGTTAATTTATATTTAGCTGATTCATTTGAATTTCTTGTACGTGTACGCATTTTATTAATATCCAATTGTTGTATAACTGTAACACATTTTTCTGCTTCTAATACAGCAGAATTTAAACGTTCTAATAATACAGAACTTGGAAATTTTTTTTCATCAGCCTCTTGTGCTAAATCTTGTAATTCTTCAAGTGTTATTGTTGTTGGTGTATTAGGATCAAGTACATCACGTACTTTAGATAACCAATTTTCAAAACTTTCTGCTTTAACTTTTAATTTTTTTAGCATTAATGGTAGCTCATCTAATGTATAACGATATTTAAGTATATGCTTTTCTGATGGACACTCACATAATTCTGTATAGTGTCGAAGGCACACAATCGCCTGTGTGCAAGAGCATGCAACAGCCGATAAAAAGCATGTAGTCTTACAAGAATCACACTGTCGTTCATCATCAGGTATTAATTCGAATGGTTCACGTTCTGCCTGTGTGACACCCTGGATTTTTTTTTTTTTTATTAATTAATTAATTTAATTTATTATTATTATATAATTTATTTTTTTTAAAGATAATAATAATAATTTTAGTCAATTAGAGATTTAATTACTTACCCATTCTAGAAGAGATTTACGTAATTTCTTTTCGGAATCGACCATTTCAGCCATATCTAAATAACAAGCAGTTGCTATACCCAAATTTAAACGGTCCGGATCAAGGGCCATTTTACAAACAAGTTCATCATGTGAAAAAACACAGAAACGTCTAAGGGTTGAATAATGATTTATACATTCACGACCCATTTTCATCTATTTATAATATAATATATAAAATTTATAATAATATATATAATTAATTTTAATTATAAATAATTCTTACCCAATCAGCTGGAGCAAAATTAACAGCTTCAGCAAAATTATAACCTTGATTAAATCCAGCATGATATGCTCTAGGGAATGTTATAACAAATTCTCCAGCATGTTGATCTGTTCTATAAACTGGTACACCAGAATTCATAAGAATATTTGGATTCATAATAGTAACCAATTGATGTAATAAATCTGGTTGTGATTGAAATAATTCTGGTGCTGCACTTTTCATAGTAGCTTCAAATGCTTCAGCTTTATTACCAGGTACACCATACCATGTTTTAGCTTCACCCCAATGCATATAATTAATTGAATAACTCCAATGATCTTCATTATGCCAACAGAATGTTGCAAAACACATTCCAACATACATCCATGGTACTTTCATTCCACTTATATCAGCATTTATATGACCTAATATTGATTCTTCTAATAATGGAAGATTATTGAGATTCCATGATGATTCAGCATATTCTTGATCCCCTGGTAATAAATATAATGAATTTTTTGTTGGAAAACCAGAACCATGATCCATTGTATGTAAATCTGCACCATATTCTACAGTTACATCTTCATCAATTGATGATACAATACGCCAAAATTCTCTTTCAACTAAATCTGTTGGTACTAAATGAACAGACATATTAAAATAATCTGCTTTAAATTGATCAGCCATTTCACCAAATTGTTGTAAAGTATATTCACGGGATGCTTGTTCAAAACCGAATGCTTCTTGTGGTTTACTAACTTCTTCAACAACACATTTTGGACATCTCCAATCACCTTTTGGTATATCATTAAGTGGTGGCATTAAACAGAATGTATGATAACTATCATCACATCCATCGCATAAGAGCATAGCCTCTTCAGCATCACCACGATTACAAATATGGCATATATATTTAGCCAATGGATCAATTTCTTTTGATTTTTTCTTATTATTATTATTACTATTAATCGTATTAATATTTGCCATCATTCGGGATCTTCCACTCCTTCCCGATGTTGTTGTTGTTGTAGCATAACCGCTAGATATTTTTGATCTAGAACCATAATAATGAATACGACCATAATCTTCATCATCTTTTTCTTTTTTTATATCTTTTTCACATTTAATAGCAGTACCTAAACCACATGATGCATTACTATTAGCAAAACGTTTTGATCTTCTAGCTGTTGTCTCATTCGGGGGTGTTATCTGTTGTCTAGATACAATACCATGGGGTTTATAATCTTGATCATCACTTTCTGTTTCTAATTTTAGATCAACAGCTTTACCGGATGTAAATATATCAAATGGATTTAATATACGTTCATAATGCCCTTTAAGTATTGTACCGATACTTTTACCAGCTGGATAACCCATACGTTGTGCTATTTTAGACCATTTACGATCTTTTGTTGCCAATTCCATACCACCCTCATCTTGTACAATACGATGTAATGTATATAAATCTAGGGCCTTTCTTTCTACCATTGGAATTTTTAATGATGAACCTTGTAATTCCCAAAATTTAGCAATTTGATCCAAAAAATTTAATTTTACACGTGTTTTAGCTTCTAATTCATTTAAACGTTGGACACGTGGTGTAAATCGTAATTTATCCACATCGACAGTAAATGGTGGTGTCCATGTCTGGAAAAGTATCCGCAATGGGGTCAAGAGAAGAGGGGGGTGTTTGTTAATTTTCAATTATTATTACTACTATTATTATTATTATTTTTTTGTAATTAATTATGGTATGAGGGGGGGGGGGGGGGTATATTCGGGAGCAGAGAGAGAAATAGAAATAGGAAAGCAGATATCCTTTAGCGGGCCGGGGGGGGGGGGGGCGAGCCTTCTATCATAATTCTAAAGAACTGTTGGTAAAATTCTAGTAAATAATAGGATTGAAGATTTCAAGAAAAAAAATCGATTTTATCTCTTTATTTATCATATAATTTAATTTTATACGATGAAAAGGCAGAGAATAGAAGAAAAAAAGGGTCAATTTAAAACTTCAAGAACAATGGAAAAGGGGCCTTCCTTTTATTAATCATTTAAATACGTTTAAAAATATATTTAAACAATTAAAAATTATCACCAATTTCGGGCAATTATGTCCTACTATTAAAATAAAAGTTATTAAGGGAAAAATCAAGAAATAACGATACTATCATTATTTTAATTTTATTTTATTGTGTTTTGTATTGGGTTTTTGTTTTCTGTTTTTTTAATTTGATTTTTTTTTTTTTTCAGGCTATCAAGTGCCGCGAAGCAACAGGACATAGTGTGATAGTGATGTGACCTCCTTCAAGAAAATGGAAATTGTTTGGGATAAGTACATCTCTTTTGTTTTTTTTTTTTTTTATTATTATCATATCATCGCCCTTTGGATTTTTCACATGTGTCTTCTTCTTCGGCGCATAACTAGAAACATGAAATTTGTTGTGTGTGGGCTATAATGGTATAGAAAGTCTGGGCTGGGGGCGTGGGCGGGGGCCCGATTGGGAGGAGTAGTAATTAGGAAGTGTTTGTGGGCGGGGGGGTTGTTCGTTATTTTCCTCTCTAGAATGAAATCTACAATATCCAGGTGTCTGGTGGGGGGAGGGGAGGTGCAGGGTCGGGGGAGTTGCAAATGGGGTGTCTAAGGAGCGGAATGTACTTACCTTTGGTGGCTTTATCTTACATATTCCATACTTTTCTGCAATTGGTCGTATTTTACTAATATAAGCGAGAGGATTTTTGAACTCTTCATCATTAGGTTTAAAGACGGGACATTCGGGGGGTTTTACAAAATGGAACTCTTCATTTTTATCAAGAGAGAATGTGGTAGTCGTATGACAATAATTATGGCTACCACCGGTAGGCGGATTGGTAGTATTGTGATTTTGTTGTTGTTGTTGCTGGCTCTGCTGATGACCCCTTTGGTTATTACCCGTTGTTGTATTACCCGCATATCCACTGGAAGTGTTACCAGCTGTCGTAATTGTTGTACTACCTGTTCCATTATTAGTCACTATAGGACAATTATTGTTGTTGTTGTTATTCGTATTATTTAAGGCTGATTTTTTTGGTGATACATTTTGTTGTTTATTATTATTATTATTGTAATGTTCATTAAATTTTCTTGTGCCCAAAATATTTAAGGGTTGTGGTGGTGATAATGGTGGGAGTATTGTTGTTCCTGATGATGATGATACGGATGTAGATGCAGACGATGATCCAGATATTGTTGATATCAATGGATTATCGATCACAGAATTTGGTTGATTACAACCGGACATAATATTTTTATCATAATTAATCGTTTTGGCTCTAGTTTCTCTAGTTGTTGTTATTGTTTCACTTATAATACCTGTAGTTATTTTATTATTTATAACGTTCGATAATTTTCCTCCTCCAGATATTGAAATAATCGTTAAATCACTATCACTTTTTGAACTTAAATCATTTTGTTGTCCTGATGTTATTGTTGAAACATATGGGATCGATGATGAACCAGATTGTTCTTCATGTTGTAATGATGATGATGATGATGATGACGACGATGACCCACCTACCCCCAATGCTGTTGTCCTTCGTCTTACCCTTTGGGGTCTTTTAAACACTTCACAATTATCACTACCCGATGTATTAGATGATGATGATGTTATACCAAAAAGTTCACTTTTATTATTGCACGGTATCGTCGTACTATTACCCTTTGATGTTTGTGATATTGTTGTTGTTGTTGTTGATGAAGCTGATGCTGTTGAATTTCCCAATTTTAAACCTATTGTTGTTCCACTTTGATTGAAATTTGTGCAGAATTTTTCAAAATCATCAACATCTGTACTACTCGATCGTCGACGTTTATTGTTGTTATTATTACTACCATTTCCATCGTTACCACCCCCAATCAGTAGCTCTTTTGTAATACGAGCCCTATTGTTGTAATCTTGATCGCAAGAACGTCGTAATTTATTCGTTTTCCTTGTTATTTTTTTCCCACAATCACTAATATCACTTACAGCAGTAAAATCGCCTAAATACTGTCTTTCTAGTTTATGTACCATAGTTCCTTATTTTTATTTTATTTTTTCTGTTATTTATTTATTTATTTATTTATTTATTTAATATTTTTTACTCATTTACTCTGGCTACCCCATCAATGTTTTAATACACCTTTAAGAAATTACAAAAAAAAAATAAAATAAAATAAAATTTTTTTTAAATTGTATTTCTAATTGTTTTCTTAGTCGCACTGTGCAGAAATGATTTTTCTTTCTACACCCCTACGATGAGAAAATCTATAGAAAATAAATTTTCTCACACTATATCAATTTGCTTTTTTTTCAGTCCATTGCTTTTTTTTTTTGTTGTTGTTGTTGTTGTTGTTGTATTCAATTACATAAAGAACCTTAGTCCTTCTTTTGATCAACAAGGCAATAATCAAATTTAATAGTAAAGCAAATAAAAAACTAATAGGCTTTCAATTATTTAAACATTATAATTAGCAGGAAATTAAATAAAAACGACATTTTCAAATCTACTGTCACCCCCAATTAAAAAAAAAAAAATTAAGTGAATTATTTTTACGCAGTCCTAAGAAATAAAATTCTATAAATTTTACTTACGCCCTCATTATCGTTTTTATTTTTATTTGTAAGAATATTGAGAAATTATAATAAAATAAAATAAAAAAAACTTCTTTTTATTAATTTAAAATGAGTAATTTAGTAGTAATAATAAAAATAAAGAATTTTATGTTAAATATAATTATTAATAAAGAAAAAAAATCTGAGAGACAAATTAAGAGCATACAAGTGAAAAAGAGGATTTTTATAATTCTTAATCATAGAACTAAATTACGAAAATATAAACAAAAAGCCTATAAGGGAAAACTAGTTAAAAAAAAAAATTTTAAAAGAAATATGGAACCTTTAAAAGAAAACTCTTTTTCTTTTTTAATACCCTTTAGAGAAAAAACCTACGTGATGATTATCACGAATCTGATCTGACTTCGCCGAAAAATTAATTATAATTTTATATTCCCTTTCCACGGAAATGCAAAATATCAAAAACAAATTACAAATCAAAATATTATTCTTTTTTTGTTTCTCAAAATGCACTTATTAAGCGGGGGTGAGATTTTGGAGAAGGTAAAGTAGAGCAAAAAAGAAAAAAAAAACAAACAAACCTGCCGCCGCTCCGATTGGGAACGTATCCTCCACTAAAATATTTAGATTTATTTTTCAGTTCTTAGCTTTATTTTGTAAATATATGAAATTTTTTTTTTTGTGAATTTTCCTATCGACTATCTGTTTATTTTCGAATAACTCTATTTTGCCACTTAATTTTTGCACAGAGCGACCTTTTTATTTTTATTTTTAAATATTTTCTTTTTTTTTCTGTACTTAAAGAAACACAAAACAAATTGCTACTAGTTCATTGTGCCCCATTGTTCGATTTTCGCGAAAATCATCGCGCGTCTTTTTATTTTTCTTCTTTTATATTTCGTTTTTTCATCTTCCTCACAATCACAACCCGAAAGATAAATATATATATATATTTTATTATTATTATTTTTGTTGTTTGTTTTATTTTTATAGTTATATATAATTTTGCACTATATTGAAATTAGAATAAGTAGAAGGAATAAAAAAAAAAAAAAGTTAAAAGGAAAAATTGCGACATATTTACGTGTTTTTTTTCTTCTTTTTTACTATATAAGGGCGATAGTATATATTTTATAATCATTTTGATACTTTAGCTAGTATTTTCATCATTAATATAATATTTTCTTTAAGAATCAAATATATAAAAATCGTATAGTTAGTAGAGGCTAACCACTAATGCGATAGAAGATATACAACAGAAGACACGATCCGAGCATGGATATAACCATCGCCGCCGAATTATCATTCCGTACTAAAAAAGCTGACAAAGTAGCATTTTCCGATTCCCATGATTTTTCCTCCTCACAATTTTCGAAATACTATTTCTTGTCAAAGCGGCAGCCCTGGCTCTTTCGAATATCTTGTATAGAATGAATGTACAGCGCCTGTGTATTTCGCAGTAGGCCCCCTCTCCCTACCCCTGTGCCAGCCTGTTAACTTCCGCAGATAATTCCCATGTTACAATATGAGAAACTTGTTTTTCTGAATTTTGCCTCCTGCATTAAAAATTACCCCTATAAAATAAAACTCTCTCTCTTAGGGTACTTCTAACAGAGAAAAAAAGGCTATCGAATTCTAGATTGAATTGGGCGGGGGAGTGAAATAACAGTTCTTTTCTTTATCTTCGAAATTTACCCTCTACTAAACTGCAGCTAGCTCTCTCTCAGAGGGTAGGTAGCTCCAATTACCTACTTCAATAATTGTTTACAAGCCAAGCTACCGGTCCGAATGTAAACCCCTCTCACTCACAAAAGGAAACACTGAAATCTGCTCCCTCTTCGTTTTCATCTTCTTAAAACCCCCTTCAGGTTCTCGATTAGGTCCACTGATGGTTTCATCATGAAGCGGATTCGGACTTGAAGTCACGTACGCACCGCGTACTTTCTTGGCCAGAGAGGGCGGAGCAAAGGGATCATACAATATATGCCCATATATTCTTTGGTATTGCTTGCATTACCCCCTCCTCTGCAAACACTGCCTCATAGGCAACCTTCATCACCCCTCGCCCAACCCCCTGCTGATTTCAAAATCGAAAAATCGATCAAAAGCAGCCCATGCAACGCGAAGGTAGGTGTTGTACGTACAGCTTGGTTTACTGTAAAAAAAAAGAAAGCACGCGAGGTAGCACAGGTAGGCAACGTTCCAAGTAGCCAGAGTAGAACTGGTGGTGATTCGCTAGACCTTGCACACATCGTTTCAAGGCACATGTGATCGTTGACTAACAAACGGGGGGCCTTCAGTACTGCCAGGTGTAGAACAGGATTTTAAAGATTTCTTACAATATCGATGACTACCAAAATGAATTTCTATTGTGTTAGCGTCTTTTCAAAAAAAAAAAAAAACTCTAAAAGAAGAAAATCTTACGCGTTTTAAAATTCCCCCAGGTTTCGGGGAATTACCGAAGACGTACTAACAAAAACATTAATTTTTGTTTTTTTTAACGGTACTGTAGCCTACTAATCTACTATAATTAAATTTTTAAATTCATTAATCCCCACAATTTTTAATAATAGTAGAATGCAATTCCTGTACTGGTATTGAATAAAATCCCATTTGCAAAAAAATTGCGGTTAAAATGAAGACACTCCCCGTTTTGTATCCAAATGTTGGATTTATGCCTGTTGTGTAGGCACACAACAAGTAGGAAAGAAAAATCCGTAGGGAACGAATAGGAGCAAAGAACAAAAGAGATCATGTAGATCTTTTCTGTTTTCACTGGTCAATCGTGATTACTCTATCGTATTTAAAAAGTGGGGGGATAATAGAGAGTTGTAGAGAGGGGAATAGAGTAAATGGAAAGAATAAAACAGTTTTTCTTTTTTTTTTTTTTCAAAATCGAACATTTTTATTAAATTTTTTTTTTCTCTCCACTTTTTCATCAGTTTGTTTGTTTGTTTTTTATTATTATTATTATTATTATTTATTTATTTATTTATTTATTTATTTTTTTCTCTTTTTCATTTTACAATCAGAATCAGAAAATGGTACGTAAATCAAAAACACAACTCCACTCAGAACTCGTAAATTAAATAAATTCAGCAGTTATTAAATGAACTGATCAACAATCACTAGGAATAACTTTTTTTTTTCTCTTAATAGCGATAATAATTACAATAATATTTTTCTTTTTATATATAAAAAAAAAATAAGTATATTAAGTGAGATTTAGGGGGGGGGGGGTTAGGTTTCGTCAAATTTTAGGGTTTTGTTTGTTTCTTTTGTTGTTGGCTTATTCATGAAGTCATTGTGAGGAAAGTAGGATGGGAAAGAAGAGGAGTATCCCCAAAAGAGAGAGGTAGATAGAGAGAGAGAGAGAGAGAAAAAGAGTAAATAGTGTAAAATTACATGATCGGTGTATAATTAAGGGCGGAGGCTCCAAAGGGAACGGATAAATTAGATTTACGATATATTTCTTAGGAGAAGAAAAATAATAGTGGTGGATTGTGATTGGTGAGCGAGTTGTTTAAAGGGAGGGTTTGGGAGGAGGGGTGAGTGGGGAATGGGAACAAACTTATCAACGGCATCATATGTTACCACCACACCATACACAAATATCCAAGCATTCGACTGCTTATTAAAAATATATATATATATATATAAAAAAAAAAAAAAAAACTAACAACGCAAAATTATTAAGTCCTCATATAAAGCAAAAAGCGTGAGAAATAAAATAATTATTTTAAAGATTTTTTTCTTTTTCTCTTGCACACACATCTTTTTTTTTTTTTTTTTGTTTTTTGTTTGTTTTCTTTTTATTTTTAGAAGGCTCCTCCTATTGTAAATAATTTTTTTTTGTTATTCTTCACCATTCTGGTCGATTTGTTTTGTTGTTGGGCTTCTCTGTTTCTTGTCCTCTTGGGGCGCACGTAGGGTTTTCTTTTAGCTTGTTAAACATCTTGGGGAAACGCCGATATCGTTGAAATTTTCTTCAGTGTTGGCTGCTATCTCTTAAAGAAAATTTGGTTTGTTGGTATCGGGCCCCTGTGGCGCTGTAGCTCCACTCGGCTGTCTTGACCATGGTTGA
Source organism: Proctacanthus coquilletti (assembly GCA_001932985.1). Lineage (NCBI taxonomy): Eukaryota > Metazoa > Arthropoda > Insecta > Diptera > Asilidae > Proctacanthus > Proctacanthus coquilletti. Next base: position 56,558 of record MNCL01000312.1, read on the forward strand.
TTGCTTCCCTTTAAACGTGTGCAGGTCAACGTTTACCCGGTTTAATTTTTTTTTTTTTTTTAGATAAACGAAGATTAAAACGAAAACAGAGAGAGAGAAGAAAAAAGAAAATGGTTTTCTTTATATATCACTATCTGTTGTTTTCTTGTGTTTAATCTTAACATAAAAACAAATAATAATCTATTCATTTTTTTTCATTACCTGTTGACCATCACCACCTCCGCCCTGTGACATCCATGATAAGAATCCTCCCCCTTGTTGTGAGGTACCTGGCTGTGAATTAGGACCACCTGAAGCTCCGAAACTCTTTATGAAAAATAAACAAAAAAAAAAAAAATTACGAGTCCTTTTTTTTTTTTTGTTTTTCTTTCATATTTCTTCATTTTTTTGTGTTTTTTAATAGTAATTTTTTACCTGATCTTGATTTTGATTTTGTAAATTGCCAATAAGGCTCCACTGGTTTAATGCTGCTGCTACAATAGCCGGATTCATCGGTAGAGTATTTAAATTTAATCCAACACCAAGTGGATTATTCATATTTTGTCCCTGATTCGATGGATTCTGTCCCTGAGGATTAATACCGAGCGCCTGAAGATTTGGCATATCCAAATTACCACGATTTTGACTATTCCATGTATTATTTGGAGGCATTGGTGGATTCGGCATATAATTACCCCTTTGCTGAGGATACGGCATACTATCCTGTCTGCTCATTTGATTCGGAGCACCTCTCTGATGAGGTACTATTGCACCTGCCGTATTATTTGCATTACGATTACCTTCAGATTTTGGTGCTGCATTCGATACATGAACAGAAACACCTAATAATAAATTTAATTAAATAAAATATTTAATGATGTATTCAAAATTAAATAATAATAATAATAATAAAGAAAAATTAAAAACCTTTTATAATATGATCTTCTCCACAAAGACTTTGCGCCACTTCAGGATCTAAGAATGTTACAAAACTGAAAGCTCGAAATGGTTTCGGTATAAAAACATCGGTAACTTCTCCAAATTTTGAAAAATATTCACGTAAATCATCTGCTGTTAAATCTTCAGTACATCGTCCAACAAAAACTTTACATGGTACCTGATGTACCATACCCTCCTGAAATATATTTTAAATAAAGATTTTTATAAAAACAAAAACAAGAAAAAGAGAGAGAGAAAAAAAAACAAAAATAAATGAAATATGTTAATTTAAATTTAAATATTATTGTTTAATACACACCTTTGAATTTGGTACCTTAACTTCACACCAACGTCCATCAATTAAATGTCTTGTAGCTAATACTCTCATTTGTGCTTCATACGATCCAAATCGTATAAAACCGAAACCTTTTGACTGTCCAGATTTTAAATCTTTTTTAACTTGTGCCATTAATACTTCACCAAATTCTTCAAAATGTTCCCGTAAACTTTGTTCAGAGGTTTTCCATGGTAAACCCAATACGATTAAATCAGTACAACGTAATCGAGTTTCAATACGTTTCGTTTTAGCCGTTGAATTTTCCAAATTATCATCACTTTTCCGTTTATTTTCTAAATTTATAATATATTTTAGTTATTATAGAATTTATTTTTTAATTTTTTTTTTTATATTAAATTATAAAAATTACAAACCTTTTGGGAAAACACAAAAATATATTTGTGAACCCCATCCAGAATCAGTTGTAGGTGGATAAAAACGACCTTCGTTTGATCTGACACCACGTATAGCACGAGATTCTGGATTTCGATATTTCAGACCACATGCACCAGGAAATTGGGCCTGTAGGGTCGATAATAAAAGGGTACCATCCTCTTCCACAGGAAGTTCAATGGGTTCCTCGCCCTCATCTTCAGCAACTTGTAAAAATTCCATCGACATTTTTCAAATCTATAATTTTGTGGGTTTTTGGTTTTTTTTTTTTCGTGGGAAAGGGAAAAAATTTTTAAAGTTTTTTTTTTTTTTTTTGTATATATATATTTTTTTTTATATAGAGTACGTAAATTACTTTCTACAAATTAATTCCTAAAAGGGAAGGGAGGAAGAGAAGGGTTGTTATATGAGATAATTTGGGAAAAAAAAAGCACTTTAAGATGTGTGAAAAAATAATAAAAACATTACCCACGAAAAACGTGTGCATAGGATTTTAAGAAATTTCCGTTACAACTATTGAATTTTTCATTTTTTATTTTCCTAGAGGGGGGCAAAGACAGAACTGAAATTATAGTTTGCATTTAGGATAATTTCCCAGGGGTTTGGGGGGATTTTAAAGATTGTAGTAGAATTTTACCTATTTGAAATTTAGTTCTAGTAACCTAGAGCATGAAATATTGAAAAATGTCTGTTTGTCCTAAATTTTCGAAATGGCATTGTTAAGTTTCATTTTTTCTTCGTTTAGTTTCCTTAGATAAGGGTAGAAAAGTGCTAAAAGAGAAATAATTAATTAGAGTAGCATTTGACCTGCTTTCTGTGTTGTTCATTTAGCTCCTCCCGTCATCCAAAAGGCTCCATTGAAAAAAAAAAAAAAAAAAAAAATATAAATAAATAAATAAACAACAGCATGGCAAAATTTGATTGGACAGATATCTCCTCCCCCCAAATGATAGAGAAGTGTCAAACAAAATGCGTAAGGAAGAGAAAAAGTTGAGAGAAGAGAGTGGAAAATATAAGGCTGATGTGGTGGTGGTAGTAACACACGTCAGCGTGGGTATTAGCATAGGGTAGTTAAAAATGCGTATTAAACTTTTAAAGGTTTGTATATTCTCAATATCTCAATTAAAAATACTCCAATGCAAATGAAAAAATAAAAATTATATGATTTTCGGGAATGATTTTTTTTTCTTTCTTTTGGGTTTTTTTTTTTATATAAAAATAAAATTCACCTCTCTATAAATTATATATTTATCGCACACAAAGAAACTCAGTCACGTACACGTACGTATTTATAATAACATGAAATCCTCACATACACTTTCTCAGTTATATATATAAATATATATATATAAACTTGTCCTCTCTTCAGGCAACATACACAGATCTACTCCGTTTTCGCACTCAGCCACACACAACACAATTGCAGCCAAATTTCTTTCTTTCTTTTTTTTTTTTGTGGAATTGAAAAAAAAAGAAAACAGAAATAATTGAAAACTATCTCAACACTTGGTGGCTGTTAAAGAAATATTTTTTTTTATTTATTTATGTGTATATTTTTAACAGAATTTTCTTCTCTTAGCTGTCAAATTAGCCACATATATCTCTCCCTCCATTTATTGTCTCCTCTCCCGCTCTTTTTTTTTTTTTTATATGCTCTTTCTGCTTTAGTGGTAATATGAAATATGTTAGAAAACACAAATTATTAAAAAAAAAGACAAATTATAATAAGAGAAAGAGAAGAGTATATTGAAGAGAACTTGATGTTGTTCGTCCTATCTCTTTTACACTCCTTTATATCGTATTTCTCACGCTCTTAAATTCAAACAACCGCTCTCCGCCCATACATTCAAATCAGTGAAGAAACAACGAGAAGGGGGAGAGAGAGAGAGAGAGTGAGAGAGAATTGAACTTAGGGCTCCATGAATACCCCCAAAAACCTTTTTTTTTGTTTTGTTTTTTTTCTGTAACGCCCCCTTTCGCTGTTCCTTACCGGATTCAAATAGAGCAGTATTTTCTATTTCTTATTTCTTCTCACGTATTCATTCGTTTTCCATTCGTTAACTAGAGCAATCTAGCACCAAAAAAAAAAAAAAAAGAAATAGAAAAATAATACTTTTATTTAATAAAAATCTCTGATAACTCAAAAAGGGGGGAAGAAAAGAATAAAATTAAATCTTGCTATATCTCTAAATCGTTTAGGTTAAAATAAACTTTTAAAATATACTCCTCTCCCTCTCTCTTTCTTGCTTTTGAGAGGGGAGAGATTTTCTTTTCTCTCTTTCTTTTTTTTTTTTTTTGTATATTATTTTTCCACTTATAAATAATTATAAACACATCTTTTTCCGGGCTCTCAACTACTTAAGAAAAAAGAAATGATAATAATAATATTGCTAAAAAAAAAAATCACTCTCGCTCTCCCTTTCCTCCTCTTCAATATTCTTTAATATCTCCTCTCTCCCTCGCTCTATGCATAAAAACAGTGTGGCAATTACAATTTACTAAAATTCTTCGACATCTTTTCCCGGCCGCGTGTCTCTTCAATATTTTTTTTTTTTTTTAATTCTTTTTTCACTTTTTCTTTGGTTTATTTCTTAATAGTGTAGTTCATTTTGAGAAAAAACGAGGGCACTTTTCTTATATTGTCTTTTTTTTTTCTTCTTTTCTTTTTTCTTTTGTTTTAGACACAGGCACGCCAAAATCCACTTAAAACTATTTTATATTATTATTATTATTTTTTTCTTTGAAGATCGCGCGCTCTTTTTTTCCCCTGTACACGACGTCACACACAATTTTATTTCTTTCTGTTAGAAGGAAGAAAAAAATGTCCCCCGGGATCCTTTAGATATTTTATATATTTTTTTTTTTTGAGACACGAGACGATAGCACCAAAAAACCGACAGCGTCTATAATTCCACGAGATTGTGCGTTACGTAAAACAGTTTTTAAAACCTGCGCATCTGAGCGGAACGTTTTCTTTTTTGTTTTTTCTTTTTGTATTATTATTTATTATTTTTATGTAGATAAAACGGATTTTCTGAATTGTTCCCTCTTATAGATTTGTTGAACAGGCAGGACCCAATTTAAAGGATAGTGTGCCACAATCGGTCGCTGTGTACTATTAAAGAAATAATTTTTTTTTTTTGTAGTACTATAGTATTTCGCTTTTTTGTTTTTGGGTTTTTTGGTTTTGTATTTTGAATGAAATTATTTCATCTTTCGTTTTTGGCTTTTTGTTGTTTTTGGTTTTTCTTTTTTCTTTTTTCTCATGAGCGGACCTTTTATTTTCCCTGTTCGGTGGACATTTTTTTATTCTCACGTCACGTTCAGACGGTGGTAACACAACTTCGTCATGCACACGCTTCACACAATCGCAATCACGCACTGAATTCGAGCCTAGAGTCACCGACTGGGAAAAGCCTTCGGTGACCACATGAAGATTCGATGGCGTCGGATTTTGCGTCGATCTGAAACTAGGGATGGAATTTTTAAATTTTAAATCGATTATATTAACGTAACGAAGAAAAATAAAAAATCAGAATAGCTAAAGGAAAAGAAAAAATGACTTCTTTTTTCAATATACTGCAAGAAAATTTTTTGAAAATATCTCAGTTTTATTAAAATATTTAAAAATCTTACTAAAAGTACATCCCTTTTGATGTATAAGCTTTAGAAACGATCGTAAAGCTTCTTAAAACCTACGATATTTACCTTTTTAGTACGTACCTTTACGTACTTTCAAATAAAACAACTCTGGAGTGTGAATCTCATTCAAAAAGTGTATCTCTCTTCTCTCTAGAGTATTTTTTAAAAAAATCGTTTTTCCTGTCATTTTTCCTCTATTTATCTTTAAAAAAAACCCTAGGAGAGAAAAAATACATCTCGTTTTTTGTATCTCGTGTAAATTTGGAATACTGGAAACTTTTTAAATGCCAATAATTCCACCAAATTCACACCCTTAACCCCTTTTTTACCACCCTTTGGGATAAGACATCCCACACAATACAAAAGCATTAAAAAATAATAAAATAAATAAAACAAAATCACTGGTTTTCATTCTTTTTAAGTATAAATTTTTTGCTTTTTTGTTTTTTTGGATTTTGCAATTTGAAAATGTCCTTAAATAAAAAGAGAAAATTAAAAAAAAAAATTAATAATTTTTTTAAAATTACATGTTTAACTTTTATCATTTAAAATTTAAATTCAAGTTTTGTTTTTTACTTACTTCTGAGATGGGTGTGAAAATTTTGATTAAAACTGGCGTGTGTCTTGTTTTTTTCAGGAGTTTTCTTTATTTGAATTTTTCTCTAGGAGCTCCTAATCAAATTATAGCCCAAAATATTTTAGTTTTATTTTTTTATTTTATTTTACTTTTTTTTATAAGGATGTGTTTCCGCGTGTGAGGGGGTATAGCGACTTTTTTCTCCCTGTTTGATAATTTAATTCTTTTTTTTTAATTAATCTGAACTTTTATTTTTTTTTTAGAATTAGAATAACGTTGTGCTGTATTTTTATTTAACGGACGGAAGATTTTGTTGAAAAATATTCCTAATATTTATTTATTTATTATTTTTCTTCGTTGTATTTTTTTTTTCGTGTATTTCTCTTTTTTTTTTTTTTACACTTTTTCGGGTTTTTTTGTTTTTTTTTGTTTTTTTCTATCTACGCTCCCGATGGTTAAATGAATTCTTGTTATAGCCCTTTTATCGATACCACCAGGGAGAAATTTCTCCAAGTTTTATGGACATCTTGAACTGTTTTATATTTTTCTTGGGGTTTTAGGGAAACTTCCTAGTTTTTCCCCGAAGGATTGAAAATACGAACGAAAAGAAATTGTTGTTGTTTTTCTTTCCAAGGAACAAAAATAAAATTAAAATTGTTTGTTGTTTTTATTAATCTCTATATAAAATTATGCGATAGAAAAGTATGCTAAAGTTCTAATTTCAAGTAAAAAAAAAAAAAAAAACAGCAGAGACAAAAATATTTTTTAGGCATCGTTTTTTTTTCTTTTATACTCTTAAGTGAATTTTTTTTTTTTTTCTATAATTTGTAATTTTCCTGGATAAGGAAATGCATAAGTACAGAGGAGTTAGGGAATTTCGTCACTTGTGAATTTATTTTATTCTTGTTTTGTTTGAAAACTAGTTGAATTGTTTTTTTTTTATTTTTATTTTGTTTTAATTCGCTCTCAATTTTTTTGCGACCTATCTAAGGAACGAAAATCAAATGGCAAGTTATTTAGGTGCAATATAAATATATGTAGTTTTAAATTAAACTATGGTGGGAGGGTAGAAGGTATACTACTAATTAATAATTAAAAAGTAATAATAGGCGTAAATTTACGGAAGAATGGTGGTGGCCGTAGGTGGGAGTTATTAGGATGAGGATGACGAAGACGGGGGAAATTTATAGATAAATTGAATTAAAAGATTTTCTTTTTTCACAACACTTTTGAATGGTCATAATAAAATGTAAAAGAAAAATCATCGACAGGCATAAAAAATGTGTGTTACCTCTATTTACAAATTTATCGCTTAAATTAGATTTTCCACGCTACTACTACTATTAAATAATTTTTTGTTTCTAAATTTGATTTTCCCTTCTTTTGCTGCTTTTAATTCAAATTTGTTTTTTCTTCTAGTACGTGCAAACACGATTCGCGTGAAAGGGTACTTTTTTTTTTTTTTTTAATTTATTATTTATTTACCATCGTCTGTGTACTGGCTTTGATTTAGTTTTAATTATTGTTTTTTTTTTCGAAAGAAAAAAAAACAAATTCCTAATTCGATCGAAGAGCAACAATTTTTTTGTTTTTTTTTGTTTGTTTTTTTTTTTTTTTTCTTTTTTAATCTTAAGTCTATATTGTAAAAAGTAAGAAGAATTCGCTTGAGAATATGTTTCTTCAATGGTGACGAAGGCGAGTGTAGCAATAATGTCGTATTTTAATTATTTATTTGGACCTTGCAGACGATATAATAGATGATAGTCCTTTTGGTGGTAATGGATCATCATCAGCCCTCGATATCTCTCCGTCTTTTAATTGGTGGACTGTCGTCTGTTTCATTGCTGTTAGAAGAAAATTGCTTAATGTCATCACCATCGATTGTTGGAGGAGTAGAGGCACAAATAGTTGCCGTTGATTGATGATCTATATTATAATTTTTTAATTGTTGTTCATTATCATCACGATTATTATCATCATAATCATCAATATCATCATCATATTCCGAATCAGATGATAGCCAATAAACTTGTGCACCAGGAAAAACATATGAACATGTTGATGCATTATAATAATATGCATTATCTGGAAGTTTTTCTGCTACACTACACGGTTTATTATTAAAATTTAAATAGCTTGTGCTAGGCGATGATCGTGATATTTTACGATTAATAACTTGATGATGATATTCATCAATATCATTATTATCATCGGTTTCTGTATCGTCAATATTACCAATTGTTTGATCATCATCATCTTGTACAACATCTAAATCTGAACTATCTAAATGTGATCCAGTATAACCGGTTGATGATGGTGGCATATTTGAATTTGATGATTCACATATTCCACTATCTTTTGATGAATCGACAGAAAAATGTCGTACTGTATTTAGATTTTTTTCAATCTTTGTAAAATTTCGTGGCTGTTTAGAAACACCAAGAATTGTTTCAAATTTTTCTGTTGTTATTGTTGCTGTTGTTGTTGTTACATCCGTATTTGTTATAGTATTTTGGCCACCGGCTGCTGTACATAAGGACGATGAACTTTCGAAGCCACTATCACAGAAAATACCACAGCTACTGCTATTTGTTGTAATAGCCGATTTTGTTGATTGAGAATCAGTATCAATTGTTGATACATTCATATTACTTCCGGCCGTTGTCGTATGTGTTCTCAAATAATTTGATTTAATTAAAGTTGATTTCCAACATATCTCTTTCCAGTCGTCCCCTAAACTGTTGTTGTTTTTTTTTTGGATAGGAGAAAAAATTATAAAAAAGTTTGTTTAATATATTTTATATTTTAATTTTAAAAATATTTTAAAGGTAAAATAAAAAGAATTATGCTCCAATTAGAAAATTGTGTTTCATTTTATAGGCGGGGGGGGGGGGGGCGCTTTTAAAAAAAAGAAAAAAAAGGGGGGGCATATAAAGAAGAAGAAGATTAAAAAGAAGGATAATTTTTATTTTATTTTCTTATTTTTCTAACAATTTTATTTTTTATTTTTTACTTTATAAATAAAAATATAATTCCCCGACAGAGTCACTTTCAATACTGAAAATTATTTAAAACTGATGAATTTCAAATCTCAAAATTAAATTAGTTAAAATAAACGGACATTTGAAATTAAAACAAACATAAATAGGGTAAAACATTTAAATTTAAATTTAAATTTATTTTTTTTTTGCAATTTTTCCTTTCAAAAGGGGGGAGAGGGTCTTAAAGTATTCTTTTCTTTTCAAGGAAAAAAAAAAAGAAAGTTAATAAAAGTCACGTCAAAAGAAATTATTTTTCATATACCAATTCGCGTAAAAAGGGGTTTAAAAAAATCGTAATTAATTTCTTGTGTATTTCTGTGGATAGACGTTACTTTTTTTTTCTAACATAAATTTTCATTCTACTCCCCTTATTAAAGATAAATTTAAAAATCTTCTTGTGCTAATTTAATTGTGGGTGTGTGTTTTTTTTTTGAAAAGGAATAGTATCATTTTTATTTTTTTTTATTTTTGAGATATACTCACATATGACATAATTGATTAATAATAATATCCGAATCACCCAATAGTTCAACATCAAATTCTAGATGGCTTAATTGTTCTCGATTAATTAGAATTTGTGGTACATGGGCTGGTATTGAACTTGGTATGAGAGCGACTGGACGAACTTTGAGCGATGAACCGATTACAATCAATAGATCACATTTATCCTTATCACTAGCCATGGCTGAATGAAATGCATCTGGTAAACCTTCGCCGAAAAAAACAATATCCGGCTTCATAATTCCGCTTTGTACTAATTCACTGAAATTCTGTGATATTTCACCGATATTATTATCATCGGTTGTAATAGTTGTATTAATATTATTTATAATATTATTATATTCTTCATTCTCATCATTATCATTAATTTTTTTCTGTTGTTGTTTACCATTCGGATGGCATTTTGGGCATAATGGTATTTTTTGTATAAAAATATCATCACGAATTTTATCAGCTGTTGTTTTATATTTACATTTAGTACAACTAGCCGTTGCAAATGAACCATGACATTCTATAACATTTTTAATACCGGCTACTTGTTCTAATGTATCAATATTTTGTGTATAATTTCGTAATAATTTATTCTTTTTTTCAAGTAATTTTATAAAACGATGGCATGGTGATGGTGTAAATTGTCCTGGATAAATTTCTCTAGCAAATTTATAAAATGGTCTTGGATCTTTTGTAAAATAATTTATATCAAACATTGCTTGTGGATCTGGTAAATCTGGAAAATCTTTAGCTAAACGACTATAAATACCATCACTTGAACGAAAATCTGGTATACCACATGATACTGATACTCCGGCACCAGTTAAAACAATTATATTTTTTGATTCATTAAGAAGTTTAACAACATCTTCAATTGTATTTATATGTCGTAATTTTTGTCTTCTTGGCGGTTCAGCTAACATACTTGTTAATATTCTCCATAATGACATATCATTTAAATTTGATGATATTGTTGTACCATTCGATAAAAATTGTGACAATATATCACGAGGATTAATACCAGAATTAATTTGTCTTTGCACCCATGTTATTGATTTTGTAATCGGTTTCCATTCCTGTCCTGATAAATCTGATAGACCACTTAAATTTGAAAAATCTGATTCATTTGTATTGTCACTATCATCGTCATCATCATCATCATCGTCATCATCATCATCATTATTATCATCATCTTCATCTTCATCATCTTCATCATCATCGTCATTATCACCATCACCACCTTCTTCGTCATCATCATCGTTACCATCATCATCATCATCATTATCACCTCCATCGGACGCAAATCTATCATCAATATCATTCCGATTATTATGCCTTTGATCATGGCTTATTCTATCGATTGTTGTGACGTCACGATTAGTTCGATCATTGCTCTTACTTATGCTATTATTTTTGTACTGGGGGGTTCTATTATTGCTTCTAATAAATTGGCTATCATTGAAATTATTCAACCTGCTGTTGTATGTGGTCTCTGATGCCAGCTCCTTCGGCTGTGATGAGCTTATCGAATTATAAAATGAATTAACTTGATTTTGCAATGATTGCTCTTCGGTCTCCTGTTGCTGCTGCTGTTGTTTTTGTTGTTGCGGTAATTTTGAATTTGAATTGATCATACTTGCGATTTGTGTACAATTCGATTGTTTTGATATTTGACCGATAACAAGGCAATTGCTACCATCACCTGGAATTTATTAAAAAATAACAATAATAGTAAAAAGTTGTGTTCATAATCGTTTTAATATATAAAAAAAAAAAACTATTACTATAAGGTTCATTGTTACCTAAAACTGTCAAATGTTTCGAATTCTAATAAAGGATTTTTTTTCAATAGTTCATAATTTCTTGGAAAATTTTATAAACTTTAGTACGTTGCTGGATAAATCTGGGAAATTTCAAAAATGCCAAGTGGTTTGTGTACAATTTAAGGGTTTAAGAATTTGGGGGAAGGGTCAAAGTTTAGGAGGGGCTTTCTTAATCACCCAGTGGGAGGTGAAAAGGTCACTCGATCAGTATACAGTGGCGTACCGAGGATTGTTTAATATTCGAAAGTGGGTGGGGGTAAGGCAAATTTTAATAGGGATTAAAGTAACTTTAATACAAAATACACTAAAAGAATAAATTGTACTGTAATAAAAGATTTTTATTTAAATAATAAAATTCGGCATTGCTTTTTTACAAAATTTTTGAATAATTATTTCAGTCTTGGGTTGCATTTAATAATATTTCTTCCCACTCTTTCAAGGGTGGTTTAAAGCACACTAGTAGGTTAAATATAGCGGGTCCTTTAAAAACCTCATCAAAAATCGTCCTAATAAAAAAGATTGAAGAATAAATTCAATTAAACATTTTTACTGGCCCTTTTTTATAAAATAAAAAAAAAAAAATGTTACATCAAGTTCAATTTCAAACAGTTACAAATGCTCCAATTAATTTGTTTGTTTTTCTATTTCGTGTAATAAATGATTTTTAAAGGATGATTTTCAATAATTTTAAAATCTTATATATTTTGCCTAGAATGTTTAAGGATTCACTTTTGTAACTATAGTTGGTTAGTAATACTGTAATCGAGGGAATTGTTTGTTGTTAAATAAAAATAGTATAGGATCATCATGTGTTTTGGTAAAAGATTTTTTCAAAATTAATACTTTTTGTGACAGGGGGAGGATTAAATGACATTTTACTATATCTGATGCATTTAACTTACTACTATTCATTTCGGTTTCTCATTTTTATATTGCATTTTTGTGAATTTCGACTGTTTTTTTTTTTTGGATTGGGCTTTTCAAAATATTTTTTTTTTCTTGTTCACATGGAGTTTACTGCATAGAGATGAAAAAACACCTGTTTTTGACACTATTAGCAAAAAAAAATACAAAAAGCAAATACACAAAATATAGCACCTATGTGTGTTGAGCATCATCCAAAATCACCGAAGAAGAAGATAGTTCCATAGAATCCACTGTATAGAAGAGGACAACACTATGTGTACAGTTCACTATTGTGTTGTCATCGGTATACGGTGTGAAAGAGATAGGAAGTACAAACAAATAACACATAAGAAAGGGATAGCGAAACGCAATAAGCTCTTTTGAGGATTTATTTCTTTCTATCCAAAGCAATCAAGAGACGAAAAACTCGTCAAAATGTCCGACATTTAGGCTAATTACACTCGCTGACCACTTCTAACACAGTACACAATACCAAAAAATATGTTTATTTAGTTTTATGACAAATAATTCCGTTTTGTACACGTTTAGAAAAAAGAATATAAAGAAATTTTTCCTGTTCGACGAGAAAAGGCCAGAAAATTTTCCGTCGATTTCACGGGGCGAGTGGGCTTTGCGCGTTTTTTTTTTTTTTGTTTTTTTGAAGTATATATAAAAAAAAAATATCAACGAGTTTTCGTGGTAAAAAGTCGAAATATTTCGACATGCATGAATTTTATACGTTTTTCTAACCTTTCTGTTTACGTTTCTCGGATGGCAGCTCTCTGACTCTATTCATTATTTTTATATTTATTTTTTTTTTGTTTTTTTTTTTTTTTGTGTTTTTTTTTTTAATTCACGGCAAATCCGAATCGAGCGCCAGACATTTACTTTTTACTCGGTCAATGATGATGACAGCGCCGTCTGACCAGAGGTGCTCTGGCGCCGAGTTTTACCTCTACTGCTCCCACTTTCGGAGGATTACCTGATATTATACTTTCTTCTTCTGTTCATGCTGTCTTTAGATGGCGTCATCGAGTTATTTTTACCATACAGGCAAATCTTGTCATAGGTTTTTATATTCAGTATAGTATAAAATTTGTTTAAGTATTCGAAATTCTAGTTCTGTATTAGTTTACTAACTGTTCATAATTTAAGTATTGGTATTCTAGTCTTAGTAGGACGATTCAAATACAATTTTTGGCGGGAATTTAGAAAACAGTAAAGTTATCCCCTCCCAAAACCCCTATATAAACGAAAACCATAATTTTGTCATATTAAACTCAATTTACTAGATGTTTGTTGCCTTCTAACTTAAGATCACTTTAACCGATTTTGATAATTTTACTTTCTTTTAATAGATTTATTACTCTAAATTGTTATAGATAACTTTAATACAATAAATACATTACCATTTACCGTTATTCCCTTAATAAGAAATGATGCTTGGATGAAATCATAATGCAATTGTTTTCTTTTTCTAAAATTTGCGTTCTTTATTCGTAAAATAGTTTATTAAATGTAAGTTTAATTTGCTTCACGTTTTTTTTTTTACAAAAATAAATGCAATTGTTGTTCTTAGACAAAGTTCGAAAAATGGATTTTTATATTTTTCTATAAACCCATTATCTTTGCCATTTTGTAATACATACTGCGTTTATTATTACTATTATGTTTTTTTCCTTTTACTTCAAAGTCTGTGTTATAATTTTAGCACCAGTAAGAAATTACATTTCATACTGTAGCCACATGTCTAAATGACAAGAAATTAATATTTTAATAAATGAATATTTAGTAAGTAGTGTAAAATAATCTCCTTTGGAATTTTACAGGGCTTGAAAAAAAAAAATTAAGAAATTTCACATATTTTTCCCTCACTTTTTCTTTCTTTAATTTCCTTTTTCTTTTTGGCACTTAAAAAGGGTATTGCTAAGCCAAAAATTTCTATATGCCCTTCTTTTCTTTTTTACTCATATATGGAATAATATTCTTAACCTAAAGTCATGTAATAACTTAATATAAATATGACGTTCTAATTACATCGAAAAAAATTAAATTAGTTCTACACAAAGAAAACAAAAATCCTTGATAAAAACGAATAGTATTATCTTTTCTGGCAAAAGAGAAGTATAATTAAATATGCTTCTTTACACAGTTCGATGTGATATTTCTTCATTTGCGTTTTTATTGAGAACTTCTAATAAGAATTAAAGTGCTTTATGAGCAAATCCAGAAATATATAGTAATATATTTTTTGCGTATGTAAAATAATCAAATCCTTTGCAAAAGAAGACAGAAGAAGAACAAAAAAAAGAAATAATGATCGAACTTCACAGGAAATACGTTAAAATCAAATGGAGTAGATATAAATGTAGTGAGAAAACTAAAACTGGTATAATATATTTTTTTTTGGAGCTAAATAAAAGCAGTATTAAAATAAGGGGGCGGGGGAGGGGACGGATGAATCCATCGTGGTATTCTTACTTCAATAATTCTTTAATTTCAATCTTTTCAGCTGAATCAATGTAACTTTTCATTCCGTCCGGTGTTGTACCATTCTTTTCAGCACCCTGTAGACAATTTTATTTATTAGTTGTTTTACTACTACTTGCTTAAAAAAAAAGAAGAAAAAAAAACTCACATTACTAAGAAGGACTCGAACACATTCGGTGTGACCCTCCCAAATGGCAGCCAAAATCGGCGTTATTCCATGTTTATCCTTTGCCTGGAAATCGAAAGGGTATTTTGCTTTTATAATATTGCTACTATTAAATTATCTTTAATTTAAGGGGGGGAAGAGTTACATGAAACCCTTTCTTATCTATAAACAATAATTTCATATAATAACTTACATTAACATCAGCCCCCATTTGTATCAAGTAGCTGAGCACCTCATCCTGGCCATAGTCTGCAGCGTAATGAAGCGGAAATCTCCCATTTATCTCTGTATTCACATTAAAATCTTTTGTTGTCACCTGTAAATCCATCAAAAACAAAAACGAATTGAAAAAAAAGTATATTTTAGTATATGCAAGAAATAATAATAATGTAGGCAGAGTACGTACGCGAAATCATGTGTTAAATTAAAAAATATATATAAAATAAAATAAATTATGTATATAATCAAAATGCAAATCATAAGATTGGTAAAGATATAGTCTCATTAAAAAAAATTCTTTTTATTATCTTTTTATTTTTACCTTCTTATTTTCAATTATTTCTCTAACTTGATCGATTTCACCGTTTTTAATGGCCCATACAAGATCACTCATTTTGGCAGTATTTAATTTCCACAAATTTCTAGAAAATTAAACAATAATTAGGGCGTTCTCTCCCGGGTATTTTCTCGAGTTCGCTTTGTGTTTGCTGACAACTAGGGAAAAACCGGCCTACGCTGACATGAACAAAATTCGACGAAAGTGTAGGGTTTTTTCTCTATAGACCACCAGGCGAAGTTTGTTATTGTACCGTTATTGTTGTAATGAAGAACTAGATGGGGCTTTTAAAAATTCTACTATATTTTCTATAGATTAGAGATATAGGGGTAATTTTTTCCAAATTTTCTAAGTATTTTATCAAGAAAATTAAGAAAACTATCGAAAAATTTGAAAAATCATCTTAGAACAACATTTAATTACTTCAGTAATTACTTACAATTACTTGTAATTAAGAATTTGTAATTAGATTTCCTTGGAAATATAAATTAATATCTTTAAATTACAATTTAAAGAATAATCTTAATTGTAATCGATCATTATTTAAACTCTTAATTACTTTGTAATGTATTTAAATTAATTCGAATCTTCAATTACAATTCCACGCTATGCACTTTTCAATTCCCCAGGTCATTAATTTCAAAATTCCAAAATTTCTTATGCATAAACCGTTTTTATATGCAACATTGAATTAATAAAAGGGATTAAAAATAATTAAAATTAAATAAATAAATGATAAAACGAAAATAATTAAAACAAAGTATAAATAAATCAAAATTAAATTAACAAATAATTAGAAATAAAACGGTTTCCTATCATTCCCTTTTTTTTAATTGTTTATCTATTAAATTTGTACTTAATTTCTAATTCAACTTCTCTCTTTTTTATTTCAGATTTATTTGAACACCTCCGTTACCTTTTGATGTCTGCGAGGCTCTCAGGTTATAGGGAAGGTACCAAGAGTAAGACGAACCGAAGACGGGGACCGGAAGTAGGGGCTAAAAATGAAGATCAGAAATAGATGCCGAAGACGGGGACTGGAAATGTGGACCTAAACTGGAAATCGAAGACGAGAAGACCGGAAATGGAGAGCAGAGATTTGGACCGAAAGGAGGCCATTTAAAAATCTCAACGTGTGCAAAAACGATATTAAATTTAAATAATAAAATAAATTTCTAGAAAAAAAAATTGATCTAAGAAAATGTTTATTTTGAAGGTTTTAATAAATAAACAAAATCTCTGAACTTTTCTTTGATATACCTTGGGATAATTTTTTCAGACAGGCTCCGCAATTATTGAGCAAGGGGATGGGGGAACTGGAATTAAAAACAAAGAAGAAATAATACAAAAATGAAAAAAAGAGAATAGAAAAGTAGTAAGAAAATAAAAAAAAAGTCGAAGAAAGAAGTAATTGAAGAAAAAAGAAATGGGAAAAAAATGGAGAAAAAAGAAATTGGGAAAAACAGAAATTTAAGAAATAAGAAAAACCAAATAAATAAAAAAAATGAGAAAATTAAAAATTAGAGAAAAAAAGTAAAAAAGAGGAACAGAAGCAGAAAAGATAAAAAAAAGTAATAAAGTCGGATTTTGCGTCTTTTTTGCGCTACAAATAAAATATCGTTCAAATTGTGATTTTGCTAAATATCACATTTTGGAGTCGTTTGGACTTGGAAATTTTCTCAGAATGTAGGAAAATGGGAAATAAAATAAAAATAAGAAAGAAGGAAAAATAAAGAAATAATTAAAAGAAAACTGTTAGGAAATTGTGATTTTGTGTAAAAAACCCTACAAATGTCAACTTTTGATGAGATGTTAAGGCTGCTTGGTAATTCGTGTGGAACAATATTTAAAAAAATAAAATTAGGATAAGGAAAATTTCGATTGTTAGGCCGTTTAATTCGAAAAATTAATTTAAAAAATCGTAAATCTAGGTTTTTCGATCTTTGTTAATTGGAGAGTCTGATCTTAATCGATTCAAGTACCTCTTGTCGTCTTAGCAACATGTTGAGAGGCATTCAGTTCAGAAGATTTTGCTTAACCCTGAAGTGAATAGCTAGAGCTTTTTCTTTCAGTGGCGAAAGCATGTCCAAAGCACACCTTTCTACTTCAGCTATCTTCCGCTATGGGCGTAAGTGACGAGATGGGCTTGTCTCCCGAGAGTATTTTTTGCAAGGCTCATTCTTTAATTGGTCACGCGCATGCGGAAACCTCTCAAATCAGGGAAATTTCTCCTACGCAATTCCGTCCGTAGTAGGAAATAATTGATTGGCGAATGAAAAATGATTCGATTTTTTGATGAATGAAAAATGTGTCTAAATATTTTCACTATGCTTTAGGGAGAACAGACTTAATTAATAGAATAATTAATAGCAATTATATTTTAACGAAATAATTTTTCGTTTAGAATTTAATTGTAATTTTTGTTCTTGGATAATCTGATAATAACGGTTATAAAATATTTTTTATTTATTTAATTAATGCATATGAAAAGATATAGGGATTTTTATATTTAATTAATTAATATTATTGATTACGAAAAGGGGAAATATTTTATATATACAAAATGGAATTGTTTCACATAGATTTATAAATAAATATATTTGATATACAGCAAACGAATATTTCATTTGGTTCTTCACAATTCTTAACATTTCCTCATTTGTAAAACTTTGCTACTGTTGCTACTGTGGAAACCGTTATATCCCCTTTTGAAGTCGATTCTTGCCATTGTTTACATTGTTAGAAGTTTTTCGTTTAATTACTTTGTTTACCAATTCCTTGCACTGGCCTTGCATCCAAAGATCGTACGATCGTCAAATTGATCAGATCAGACCCAGTGAAGTAAACAGGAATTTACTTAATCGAAAGTATAACTTATGGAAATTTTAGTGAAGAATGAATATTTAAAGAAAATGTAGTCTGGGAAAATTTTATTAAAGACGAAAAAAGACGAAAAAATACAAAAAAAAAAATTAAAAAAAAATGCAATTTTTAATAATTTTCCGAAAAAATTCGAACAGTTTAATAAAAATTTAATAAAAACATTTTAATAAAAAGGAAAAAAAATTAAAAAAAATAAAAAAAAATAAAAAATAAAACTGTAGCTTGCATTAAAATTGTGTATGTTTTTATTTCCACAAATCGCGAGTGTATTTTTTTAAAGCAATTTTTTTTTTTTTTATAATGTTTAATGGGCCCGCGTGTGAATTAAATAAAATTTAAATTTTTGGTGAATAAATTTTTTCTATTTTAATTTTTTGGTATTGTTGGCGAGGAAAATTTTTTTTCATCGATTAATTTTTCTAAATGTATTAAAATCAGCTATAGGCTGAGATTTTTTTTACGAGAAATATTCAATAATTTTTTCTCTGGGAAAAAAATTTTTTTTTATTGGGTGGATTATTTCTGATGGCTTCTGGCGGCCAGTAAAGGCCCTTGTTTTTGAGTTCAGTGCAAGAAACTAGCAAACAAAGTAATAAAATGCTCCATAGAGACAATAGAGACAATAGTTAAACATAATCGACGCAATGGTCCGATAAAACAAAAGAACCCTGGAGGCAGGAACGGCATCAACAACATACATTGAAATTTGTCAACAATATAATTTATATTTATATTAGTTTGTAAGATTCATGAATTTTGCTTAAATTTTCTTTGAGTGAATTTCTTTTGTTTGAGTGAAAAGTGATATAAATAAATAAATAAATAAATAAATAAATAAATAAATAAATTAAGTAAATTAATTAATAATACTTAATAATTTTATTTTCAGTTTCACAGGACCCGGAAGAGGAATACCTGCCAGAGAACCTTCGGATGCCCAAGTATGCAGAACCTGGGGACTGGACTGGAGCCCCATGGACTGATGAGGCCTATTCTTCCTGTGGACAACAAGACAAAACACAGAACAGGTAAAAATACTCAAGATCGATGCAAAAATAAATTATGAATTATTTTTAGGGCAGGACAGACGGTGCTGGTGTTTCTAATGAATTTATCCTATGGTACCCTCTGCACCAGTCCTGTAAATTGGCGGTGAACTAGCACGAAATTTAGAGCCCTGATACATACGCCTCCTCCACAAGAGAGCTTAATACAGGTATGAAAATAAGGAACATTTTAAATACACATAAAAACCTAAGCAAGCAATAAACGAGTAACTAAAATCGAATTCTTTAAATAAAATCGTTGAAAATTCTGGTTACGTAGGGATAAATGTTTTTATTTACTTAGACAGGGTTTGTTTTATTTTGTTTTTGTTTTCTTAGACCGTGATTAAATATAAAATGATTATAGTTTCACTCAGCGATATTCTACGATAATTTGTAATAAAGCAGTTATCGATCTTTGCAGATGGGAGATTGGGATCTGCTGGGCGTGCGACGTCGTGGCTCCACCAGCTGCCTCAATTTCCCTGGAACTACATCATGGTGATGATCCCTGGCGGAGACTGGAACTGCTACAAGTAAAGGACGCACACAAGGGAGTAGCCGGGCGGAAGCACCCTGACTCTGTATGAGATTTCTTCGAAGCAGGACCATCGCGGGCTGCTAGTAGTACTTACAGGGAAAATAGTTTATATGATTTTTTTGTAAAGCATATTTTCAATAAAATCTTAATAAAACCCAAAACAAACGATTTTTTCTTGTCTGAACCCCTAGAACAAATAATTTACACCCAGTATAAGCAGAAAAACCCTTAAATCTCGTAGGATTCTTGGACAAACCCCTTTTCTAGATCGGAAATAAAATTGTTAAGTAATCTAGTTAATTTGACAGCCTCCCTAATTCGTTCATAAAAGACCAGCTCCAGATTTGAACCGTACTATTACTTAAGTAGCTTCAGATCACATCGGAATAATTTTTTTATTCTTACAGAAAATACAAAAAATAGAAAAT